>CM076574.1:522225321-522418152 GCA_034641835.2 Pinus albicaulis | reverse complement strand
GCCTACAATAATACCTATTGATTCTCCTAATTCAATCGGAGAAAATACTACAGAGCCCCCCGGTTCATCTTGTCCTGGTGATGAGCCACACTGGCTGGTTTGAAACGTGTCGGCAAAAATTCCTACATGTGATTTTCACCGAAAGAATTTCTTACACACACTAAAGTGTTACATCCTAGTTAATGAATGAACAAAAGACATGGTATATTGACCTACCTTGAATCCAACACTATCAATATTGCAGAAAGAGTAGTGGTCTCTCCCTCCTGCCTTGGCAAGTCACGATCCATTCGTTGTCACGCCCATATACCTACACATAAGAAAAAGAACAAGAACAATATATGGCAGAGTGGTTTCACTCACAGCTATTAACCAGTCAAAGAGGGCTAAACATATCGTATCAAATAAACATCATAACACAATAGTGGAACCAAACAATAGTCATGTATATTAATGAGTAGAAAGAAGAGTACAACCGATTCTTTGACATCGTGATCTCCTCCAGTGGTGTTCAGAAGAAACGCGTCTCAATTGTCGGTTAGGGAATTCAGACTCAAGCGCTCTTAGAAGTCATCGACTCGAGCTCTCTCAACACAATCTTTCTGACTCTATCTCCTCTAGTAGCTTAGCTATAGTATAATTCTCTAGTTCAGTTATTCAGCCGTTCAACTATTTTTCTATAATGTGTTCAGCTAGGTTCTACCAAAGGATATAGTTTCTTATATAGAGGTAATAGAGGAGGTTGGGATCCCTACAAAGGTGGGAGGGAGTCCTATCCTTTAGGAGAGTTCCAAGGGAGGTGGAAACTACTAACTAAAGGAAGGATTATGTGGTTGTTTCAGTTCAACCATTCCTAATGACTCATCCCCGAGGTGGCTGGAATGGAACCTCTGCGTCTATTTTAAAAAAAATTCCATAAATAGCTTGGCGTGGGTGCCTAACTAGAACATAGCACTAAGTGGTGCAGGCTCAATGTTAAATTTCCAGGTCAGCACGAGGATGTAACGGGCTACTTGCACCAAGGCAAAAATAGGGATTTTCACAGCTCTGCTTAGGGAAATGTCAACAAGAAGAATGTTGCTTTCTTCAAAAGGGATGCAAGGATGGTATTTTCAAAGCAAGACACTGCGTATTGGTCACATAAACAACCCTCCAATGTGCGAGTTGGGGATTGGAGGGACAGTGACAAAATGCTGTGTAACATAATCACCCTAAAGTATGAAGTCCGAGAGAGAGGGAGGGGTGAAATGATTTATGAGAATGCGTTCGAACCAAACACCGCTATCAGAAGACCCGCAATTACAAATACAACTGATATCTGTGATACATGAATCATGTGGCATGGGTGAAACCATTCATAATAGAGTATATAAAAACTGAGATCCGAGGTATGGACACAGCCATCCAACAGGAAGGATAAATAAATAGACTCAGCTATAGTCGTAGCTATCCAATCAAGGGAGTCATTCAATAAGTCATAATAATCCACAAAAATCCATAGCTTGGAGTTTATCAGAAATAATCCAAGGTCTTGTGCTCCATCTCGACCCGAAAAAGTACAAGTTCAAGCATGAGAATGTATGAGATGAAGTCAAACATGCAAGAAAATCGTCCGATTACCAACCAATGATGAAAGCTATTATCAGACGCAAGAGAAACCACCAATGATGATGATGACCCTCAAGGTACAAAAGGTACAATATACGAAATGAAAAAAGTGATCTGATGTCGAACATCCGCAGAATCACTTGATTGAAGGCCAATGATGTGAAAAATGCGAAAAAACTGCCATTGAGGCATGCAGGCTCCAAGTTACCAAAAGGGAGTCTCTAGATCAAATTCCTGGATAATGAGCTAAAGTCGAAAAGAAGTGACTTGGTCGAAGGAGGGCCATAATGTTTCCTAAATCATTGACATGAGACAGAAAAACATGATGAAAGTGGACCGGGACCAACAAGAGATCAAAGGAAGGTTGACAACTGCAAAGGCAAACTTCTCTTGAACATATCAACAAAACAACACTAGATTTGGCAGTATCTGACATCAAAGGATCTGAGGTCATGATGATGTTGCAAAGAGCAAATGAGAGGTCAAAAGAGATTACCCAAACCCATGAAGGTAAAAATGATGAAATGAGATGTCCCCAACCCGACACGAATGTAGACAAGTTCCATGTTCAAGAGTGACATACTACCAACATAACTAAAACTTGGTTCAATTTTCCCCCACCATTTCTGGTGAGTACCCCAATTATTTTTTAAAACAAGCTTGAAGGGGATAGCATATGCTTGTACTGTAAGTTTTTCCTTCGGACAAATCCGACCTAGTACATTTTATGAGCCCTAGGAAGGAGGAACTCGAAATAACATCATGATGATGAAGTCCAATGTCATCAAGGTTTAACGAGTCTGACAAAGGTAGAACTTGACATATTTTCATGTTTAGAGAGTTTGAAAAGAAGGTAGAAAAGAAAACTCCACCAGTCCCTTTTCGTAAGTAGTCTCACTGATCTAAAAAGGTAGAAAACTGTGTCTGAGAGAACCTCTTAGTCACGATAGGCTAAGGTATTCCTTTTTCGTAAATAATCCATCCCAGCCCGAAAAATGGTTAAACGTATACTAGGTAGATATCGTTTCATAACAATATAACGAGTTCAAAATGATAAGAATCTTGACAATATTTTCAATTTTAGAGAGTCAGAAAAGAGATGAAATGTGACTCCAGTAGTGACTTTTTCGTGTTTTTACCGAGTTCGAAAAATTATAAAATATAACTCGTTACTTCATCATTGTCGCATGAAAAACCTGTTGCTACACAAGAGACATGTGTAAAACCCATTTTTCGAAAATAATATAATAAAATAATTGAAAAATATTTTTTAAAACCTAAGTAGGGTTGGGAAAAAGTTATAAAATACCAAAAATGGTAAAAATAATTACTTTTCACTTTTTACCTCTTGTGGAGAAATAGTTACCCATTTTACTGTGCAATCTTGCGGCGACGATAGTGGGAAATCTAGTAGATCAATCACAAATATGTCAACTCTAAGTAAGAGCTGAGATCCCTCTCATCATTTTAAGTCATTTCTTGCTTCCTGCAATTGTCAATTTCAAATTTTGGGGGAGGAAATGTAAAATTTAGGGCTTCATGGTTGGTGCGTGTTTCGGGCACGGAGTCGTGCCGACCACCCAATTTTTAACACTAGGGCGCGCCCATTGGCGCGACTGTTTTGGAAACAGTCGCACTAACAATGAAAACCATTTCTAGTAAAAAAATATACATTAAATACCCCAATTTTTTACATATTTAAGGGTTAAAATTGACTAATACCACTCATGTGTGTGTGCTTGTAGGTAGAAAGAGGCAAAATGGTCATTGAATGGAAATAACGGGAACATAGTGAAGAAGATGAGCTAGCCATGGAAAATGAGGGAGTCATGGAGGCCCTCAAAAACCGTGGTTTGAAAAATTATTCCTAACACCATGTATTCGAGCCCAACCAAAATTACTGCAGTATCTGATCAGTATATGGGATGAAAATCAAGAGAAGTTCATCCTACGGGATCAAGAACTTGATATTGATGTCTTTGACATGTACTTCATCATAGGATTATCGCAGAGAGGTGCAACACCACTCCTAACCGGCACCCAGCCCTGGATGGAAAACATGACCATGGTGATAGATAGTGTATGTCGAGGAGCACGGAAGGGATCAGGTAGTGGGAAAGTTGATATACAAATTATCCCAGATTTGACACTACGTGTGGTACTGCATACCATCACGTGGGCTGCGGGATCACAAGCACCGCACGAATCAAAAAAGACACAGCTGCTTCTTGCTGTAGACTGCATGGCACCGACCATCTACAACTGGGCAGAGGCCGTGACCATAAACATGAAGCGTCAACTAACCAAATTATGCAAGAAGACCAAACTGAAACAATTTGATTTTGGATCTATTCTGGTATCATTATTCTTGGAATGATTACCCATTTTTCAGCGACAGGAGGTGATAGTCTCGACACCACCAGCGAGAGAACCAAGGATGGCTTGATGGAAAGCTTTGATGCCAAGGGAAAGTGTAATATTCCTAAAATTAACATGCAGCTAATAGGAATATTAGATTTTGACTTTTGCACCTAGTAGATGAATAAATGGGGAAAAGGACCCATATTTAACTTCTATTGACATAAAATCCCTCTTAGTGTGAAAAGGGGATAACTTGGTGGCTGTATTTTTCACTTCCCATGTGTGAACAGGAAAATAATCATGTTGATTCAATCAAGTTGACCAAGTCAATAGCGCAGCATGGAGGAGCAATCTTGAAAGAGCTACAATGCAGTTTTGGAGGGAAAGGATTCACATGGTGTTGAAAACCCTAATAGGTGGGACCCATGGTGAGGAGGCTCACAAAATTTATAAGGAGGATGATAGCAAACTTTTGGGGTTAGCTTATGTATTACATTTTCATGTCTGCTTATACACTTGAGCATTCTTCAGCTGTTGAATTGAGTATGTAGTGTTGTTCAGCACAAGGTATTCCTGCTCAGGGATTCCTTCTCCTTCATTGAGAGATCACTTGGAGGAGTTACGTTCTTCATTTTCCCATATTCGGGCTTGAGGCCTAGCACCTCCTTTAGCTACAACGTTATTCCTATAGCAGGGAACACTGTGTTGTTGGGTGTTGCAATGGGAGACCTATAACACCAGCTCTTGGGCTTATCTTTCAGAGGAGGGAGCTCCCCTTGCTTTTCAAGATCTGTATAGGAGGTTCCAGAGCACATTTCACATCTTGGCATGTGGCCAACTCAGTTTCCATCCACTACAGTGCAGTTTACTACATAAACTGCGTCATTTTCCAGATTACTGCAATAGCAGGGTTTGAACCCTTGCTTGTGAGCCTGTTCCTTGGAGAAAGGGCCAACCCTTCTCCCGGAAGGCTCTGTACTTCATTATTATTCTATTAATTGTACATTTCAGCCATGTTTATTCAGTGGTATAGTATAACTACGTTTTTCAGATCCATATTTGCAGATTTTCATTTTTATACATTGTATCCTCATGAACCCCTTGTCGAGTTACTCTTGTTTTGTATAAAAATAAGGGAATCTCCATTTTCTCAACCATGGATGCATTGTATACTCCAGATCTATTTTGTCTCATCATTTTCTACATAAACCCTCATAAAAATAACGTTTTTCTTGTTGCAGTACTTTCTGCATGAGATAGGTTGTGGGGTTTGGCTTATTTGAGGCATATTGACTTGGGGAGATCTATTTATATTGGCTAGAGTGATTTGTTTCACCTCTAATTCTGCATGTGAGCTGTATAAGATATATTCTAAGGGATCCAAGTCCCCTTCATCACATGTATAGTGTTATTTTATGAATAAAATTTTTTTATGCCCTATATTGTTGCATTTCCCCACTTGGGAAGGAGGATATAGGCCATATTCTTGCTGAGGTTCTTACATCCTCTGGTGAGATGTTATTTTACATATTATGAGCTGATCTACATTTCCAGGCTCATGATTTGTTGAAGCTCCAACTTTGGAATATCTTAAGATATTCCATTTGTTGTAGAAAATCCAAGGATATTGTAGTGGTATCAAAGCTGCCATCTTGGCTCAGCCTATGGATTTCAGATCCAATCAGAAGATAAGAAGAAGAGGAGAAAAAAATGATGAAGAGGATGATATTACTCTCATCGATTTTCAGATCTAAGAAGAAAGAAGATAAATGCAAACTCTAAGAGGGTTTCAAGAAGGAGAAAGCTACAGTGTGACCTCTAGAAGGTTTCAAGAGGAAGAACAAGACCCATGCACTTCCTGTTCTCATAGAGGGTGTGGAGAGCAAGAAAACCACTTAGAACATGAAATTCTGAGTGGGTATTTGGCAGAATACGAGTGCCAACCTAGGGCTTTCAAAGAGGCCCTATATTTTCCTCAGTTTATTCAACTGAGAGAAGAGAGAAGACCATGCAGTAAGAGAATGATAAGAGGCAAAATATTCTTATTGTCTAAATTTTATGGATCACTCAATTGTGTAGTAGAGACTTGGGTGATGAAACTAGAGGCATTTTTCCTACTGCATCCAGTAGTGGAAAAAGAGGCTGTGGAGATCTCAGCACTGCACTTGGAGGGCAAGGTAAGCTCTTGGTGGATCAACCATGTAAGTCATGCCATAATAAATACTTTTTCTGATTTCACTCATCAGATAATCATAAGATTTGGCAGTTGAAGATCAGAGGAGGAGGAGTTCTCTTCTCCGCTTGAGGAGCCTTGTACCAGCACTATCACAATCATGGAGGGGTAGCCATCTGTAGCAGTAGTTGGGTCAGCCAACACAATGGAGGAAGGAAATATTGCATCCATAAAAGATGTTCCCAAGACTCACCAAGGTATGCATGTATTTCAATTTCTGATCATTTCATAAAATCTTATGGAAGACCTTGGAAATTTTTCCTCACAGGGTCAAGGATCAAAACACATTGCTGTGGTGGGGTAGCAAGCTTGCACTGCGCTTTGTGACCTTAGAGGGATGAGCATTCATTCCATTGCACCCCTATTGAGTTGCATGTGGAATGAGGAGTTAGGGTGTAAGACTTTGGAGGGAGTTTTGAGTGTTGTGCCACTTCCTAATGATGTTTTTCCTTCAACACACTTGGATTCTTTTGGATTCAAGAAATTGATTGATGAGAGGTCTTTTCTGAAATATCTCCAAGGGGTTACGTCTCAACTTCCAATGAGGTGTAAGGAGGAATACTTGCTTGGGGAGAATGGTAGTCTTCATTGGGAAGATACCCAAGGAGAGAATGATTGGAGGCATCCACATTTGGATGAATGGAGGTGGATAGAGGGCAAGAGGTTGGTAAGACACTTGTAGATCTATGAAATAGGGTAGCAAGAATCAAAGCTACGCTGGCTACTCTTGAGATATTTTGGCCATCTTGGATCATACTCTTTGTCAAAGGGTATGTGGTGGATGGAGGCATGGCATGGCATCCATATGATAGAACAACAAAAGACATGTTTGTATGGGGCATCATACAAGACAAGCATCATGATCTTACTCTATGACTTGTATGAGGGAGGGATGAGGGAGCAACAAGAGTTGTTGTTTCTATGGTTACACTTGGGAGAGTATGGGCAGAAATTTTCCCTTACTTTCCATCACATTTCTAGAGAGGAGGAAGGCACATTCATGGTGCAAGGAGGCTACCCTTTAGCATTGGATGATTATGAGAGGCTTCCATGTAGGAGGAATATCTTCTCACATAGCAGCATGATGGGGGATGGCTTTGGCATGTGGAATGTCAAGAGAAGAAGTCATGGAGTGACAAGAGCCTTGTTACTAAGGCCTACAACATTGTCACTTGAGAGCATGTTTCTATTGATGGAGTGTTCCAAAGGGAGTATGCACCCTCTCTTCTTGCGGATTTTTATGAGAATATTCTCATGGGAGGACTCAATCATGGACCTCACCTTCATCTCACACAAGATGCATGGTAAGAAATACATTTATGTGCTTGTTGGTTACTCTATTGAGTATTTGTATTTTCTCACCATATGTATACAGTGCATTGCCCCACAAGAGAGCAAGATTTTTTATGGGTTTCATGGTCACTTTAGGGCCAAATTTTGTGATGATGATAACCCATCTCTACATGAATTTGGGAAAGTGTTTTATTGTTTTGATTGTATATAGCTGATCTATATTGCTGCTTACTACTCCATAGTATATGAGCTAACATGCATAGCTGAAAATTCCTTGGAGGACAACTTGCCACTTGATGCTCTGAATCAGCAGTCGAAAAAACTGCACTGTATCCACCAGAGAGACCATGTGTATCATCCAAACTTACACATTCTAATTTTGATGCAATATGGTGATGATGTTCCATTCATCTTGTATGGAATGGTTTGGGTTGGAATGGCTCATTATTTTGGAGGAAGGGTCCTTGGAGACTCAATCTTCTTCTTTACCTTGGAGGGAAATCATGTTGCAGCCCAAGATCAGCATTCCCTCTACACTTATCATAAGTGGAGAGGAGGACAGCGTGGGATAGGACCTCTTGCCTATCATGTTCATTTACTTAGCCCACCTACACTTCAGGAGCTAAAGGTGGAGGAGATTCTTCATGAGTTGCCATGTTGGAGGGTGACTCATTTCATATGCATGATAGCTTGGGGATGGAGGTTTCACTTGGGAATGAGGGTTTCCCCATGCATTTCACACTCCATGCCTTAAGAGGACCTCTAGGCAACACATATTTGTCTCCTTGAGTATGTTACTTTGCATGATGATAGCTATTTGGGATGTGCCCCAAATGCTGATTTGTTTTCTTAGGAGAGGCACCGTGGAAGTTTCATTATTGAGACAACATCTTATTCTTTGGGGGAGCTCATCATATGAGGATGCTAAAAGAGGAGGGAAAGAATTTCTAGTTCTATCTTTGTAGTTGCTCGAGGACAAGAAAAATTTGTGAGGGGAGGACTGTAATATTCCTAAAATTAGCATGCAACTAATAGGAATATTAGATTTTGATTTTTGCACCTAGTAGATGAATAAATGGGGAAAAGGACCCATATTTAACTTTTATTGACATAAAATCCCTCTTGGTGTGAAAAGGGGATAACTTGGTGGCTAGATTTTGCACTTCTCATGTGTGAACAGGAAAATAATCATGTTGATTCAGTCAAGTTGACCAAGTCAACAACGCAACATGGAGGAGCAATCTTGAAAGAGCTACAATGCAGTTTTGAAGGGAAAGGATTCACATGGTGTTGGAAACCTTAATAGGTGGGACCCAAGGTGAGGAGGCTCACAAAATTTATAAGGAGGAATATAGCAAAATTTTCGGGTTAGCTCATGTATTACATTTTCATGTCTTCTTAGAAACTTGAGCATTCTTCAGCTATTGAGTTGAGTATGTAGTGTTGTTCAGCACAAGGCATTCCTGCTTAGGGATTCCTTCTCCTTCATTGAGAGATCACTTGGAGGAGTTACGTTCTTCATTTTCCCATATCCAGGCTTGATGCCTAGCACCTCCTTCAGCTACAACATTATTCCTGTAGCAGGGAACGCTGTGTTGCTAGGTGTTGCAGTGGGAGACTTACAACACCAGCTCTTGGGCTTATCTTTCAGAGGAGGGAGCTCCCCTTGCTTTTCAAGATCTCTATAGGAGGTTCTGGAGCACATTTCACATCTTGGAATGTTTCCAACTCAATTTCCATCCACTACAGTGCAGTTTAATGCAGAAACTGTGTCATTTTCCAAAGTACTGCAATAGGAGGGTTTGAACCCTTTCTTGTGAGCTTGTTCCTTGGAGAAAGGGCCAACCCTTCTCCCAGAAGGCTCTGTACTTCATTCTTCTTCTATTACTTGTAAATTTTAGACATATTTATTTAGTGCTGCAGTATAACTACATTTTTATACATTGTATCCTCATGAACCCCTTGCTGGGTTACTCTTGTTTTGTATAAAAAGAAGGGAATCTCCATTTTCTCAACCATGGATGCATTGTATACTCCAGATCTATTTTGTATCATAATTTTCTTCGTAAAACCTCATAAAAATAACATTTTTCTTGCTTCAGTACTTTCTGCATGAGATAGGTTGTGGGGTTTGGGCTTATTTAAGGCATATTGACTTGGGGAGATCTGTTTATATTGGCTAGAGTGATTTGTTTCACCTATAATTCTGCATGTGAGTTGTATAAAAAGTATTCTAAGGGATCCAAGTCCCCTTCCTCATAGGTATAGCGTTATTTTCTGAAGACAGTTGTTTTATGCCCTATATTGCAGCATTTCCCCACTTGGGAAGGAGGATATATGTCATATTCTTGGTGAGTTTATTACATCTACTAGTGATATGTTATTTTACATATAATTATCTGATCTACATTGCCATGCTCATGATTTTCTGAAGCTCAAACTTTGGAATATCTTAAGATATTCCATTTGTTGTAGAAAATCCCAATTTTGGGATATTACAGTAGGGGGTGACCAAAAGATGTCCTGGAGGCCAGAATTCTTTGATTGGCTATGTCAACAACTGATTTTCATGGAGGTATGGACCTACTCTGGTACAGACTTTACTGATGATCCAGACCTCCCACTCCTGGAGGGAGAAGATTGGGATGAATATTTGGGTGAGACTCATTTTTAATTTTATGAGTATTATGATTTTATTTATTTATTTATGCATGTTTTGACAGTAAATCCATGTGATGCAGATGTTGGCCCAAAGAGACCTACTGGTATGTCATCGATAGCGAGGCCAATCCCTCATGATTTCGACCCTCAAGGCGAGAGCGACGAGGAAGATGAGATAGTGCACAACCTGGAGGAGATCACACACGGAGTCCCGAATTATACAAATTTTGATGATGTTCCTCGCGCCTATGAGAGGCATACTGCAGGGGTTCCTAGCCGAATTCACCGCTTGCTAAGGTGGCTAGTACGGGCCGTGTCATGTTATCACGAGCACCATGCTGATTAGACATCTAGGTTTTATTTTATCTGCATATTTTGCGAGACATGATGTCTGAGGATGTAACAGAAACATACATATATTTTTTGACGTTATGATGCACACATTTGCAAACATGCAATATATATATATACATCTTATTCCCTATATGTATCTCTTACATATGATGATGCTTTTACAAATTATGAAAATGTATATCCAATACAATGTTAGCCACTATATCAGTTAATGTGTTCATTCGTCTAGGAATATGTTGATAGGTAATAAAATAAAAATGTCTTTCCAACAAACGAATACGTAAATTCAATCTCAGAATGTGTGGATTTCTAACTGAATAATGATTATTGAGTTGTAGAACAACAAGCTGTGAAACTAGATTTACAAGCAATGCGCGTATGCCGAGGTTGATGGCCTCGGTTAATAGCTCAATGAAAACACTATATTCAATGAAATTTTTTGTAGTTCACCCTAGACAAATACCTTGTAGATCTATCAACTCACTAGCAAGATCATAGATTACCCAAGCTTTCGAAGACAAATTCCTAGTACTGCGGGAAGCACCATCCGCGAAATCGACATAAGGGGTAATAGACATCTGCACAATAAGCAAGACCCAATAAGCAGGAAAACGCTCACAAAGCACACGAAACCAGAAAACATGTACAAAAATGAAAACAACACCTATGTACACATATTATGCATGAATGACTCATGCATAATATTTTTTGAGATACAACCCATTTCTGGGTTGTTCAAGAGGATGACCTTCATAGTCAATTAGCTCATAGGCCCCATTCTGAAAAACACATTTGATGATGTAGGGCCCATGCCAAATAGGTTGAAATTTTCCTTCCCCCAGCTTATCACGAGCTTGGTCATACAGGAGGAAGAGATCTCCTTCAACGAAAGAAAGAGGGGAAACTGATTGATCAAAATGAACTTTGACCCGCTTTCTCTGTGCTTTAATAAAAAGTGCAGAAAAGTGGTGGGTTTCATCCAATATTTCTAAATAAAGGATATGCTCTTCTTCTAGCGAAGTATTCAGCAGTAATTCAACAGCCAACTTGAGCGAAGGTATTTCACATTCAATCGGGAGAGTAGCTTGCAGGCCATAAACCAACTGAAAAGGAGTGAACCCATTTGCGTTCTTCATTGAGGTTTGGTATGCCCAAAGAGCCGAAAATAACATGAGATGCCAATTTCATTTGTGGATCCCAATCGTACATCGAAGCATTATGACAAGAACTTTGTTCATAGCTTCAAATTGGCCATTTGCTTGAGGGTAGTACGACATTGATTTGTCATGATGCAGACCCAACTTAGAAGTCAACTCCGCCACCATATAATGTCAAAAATGGGAACCATGATCGGTAACAATGGCTTGAGGGACACCAAACCTAGCAATAAAATTATTGAATATGAACTAAGCAGCTGTCTTACCATCAGCGGCAAGTGTAGGCATTGCTTCAGTCCATTTGGTGAAGTAGTCCACAGCTACAATAATTTAAGCATGCCCCCCAGCCGAGTGAGGGTTACATGTCATAAAATTGATGCCCCATTTTTTAAAGGGACCAATGGTAATGACAGGATGAAGAGGAACGGGTGGCGCACGCAACTTGCATTGATAAATTTGAAAATTACGGCATTTATGAATTGCGATAATATAATATTTGAAAATTGAAGGCCAAAAATAACCTGCACGAAGAATCTTATGTGCAGTATCATAACCATACATGTGACTGCCACAGGTGCCACTGTGACAATCATTTAGAGCTTTCTCAGCTTCCTCGAGGGTCAAACATCACCAAAGTATGGAATCGACTCTAATACGATAGAGAGTATCTCCAACTATACGATAAGGTTGCGAATGATGGTGGATGCATCAGCGGACATATTTCATCAACTTAGATCTAAAATATGAAGTTTGGAGATAGATGATGATATCAATGTACCAAGGATCGAGGCTGCTAATCAAGAAAAGTGAATCGTCTGGAATGAATTCCTCAGAATGAGAAGGAGTGGAGTCAAAAAATGTCTGATGATTCTCGGTTTAATGGAAATGTCGATAGGAATCGTCTGAGTGATGTTACTCAAGTTACCTTCCAAAAAAACCTCATGGACCTGAACAAGTGTTTGAAGCAAAGGAGAAGGAGCCTAAGAGGAAAAAAGCTCAAGACAGGTAGACATGGCCCCGAGGCTTGGTAGAAACAAGGAATGATGATGTCCATCATCTAACGATAGATTTTCGAGAGACAGGGTTTCCATGATAGCCTCATCGGAAGGAAACACTTCTTTCAAAGGATCTAGTGAATAAAAATAACCAAGCCAAGGGGATTGAGAATAGATGTCAAGAGTTACGCTTGAAGGAGAAGAATCAAAATCAGAATCCAACGCAGCAATGAGTTCACAATAATCAATTTCAATCAGACTCAAAGGCATGGAATCGATGAACGAATCGATTTGTTTAGGAGAAGGGATAACCCAGGAGTCATCGATTTGAGAAATCATGTTGACCTGAACATTATTTGGTGGTGGAAGAGGAAAAACCCCCATGAGCGCAAGATCCTTGAAAAGGCCTGGCCCTACACTCTCCTAATGAGTAGGAATCTTGTCCATGTACGAAATTTTGTTCTCAGAAGAAGAAGTGAAAAAAGACAAATGATCAACAGTAATAATATTTCCTTCGTGCGGAAACTTCAAAACACAAAAGAGAGTCGATGGAATGAACAACATGGCGTGATTCCAACTGCATCCGAGGGGAAGATTATAATTGAGTTTCACATCAACGACTTCGACCTCGACATTGAC
Source organism: Pinus albicaulis (assembly GCA_034641835.2). NCBI lineage: Eukaryota > Viridiplantae > Streptophyta > Pinopsida > Pinales > Pinaceae > Pinus > Pinus albicaulis. Next base: position 522,404,851 of record CM076574.1, on the reverse strand, counting down.
TGTCTTCCCTTCTAATGTTATCGGTAAACTAGAGAGAACACTAAGAGGTTTAGATTCTCTTCCATAAAATGCTTCAAGGGAATTGGGTGATGAAGTAAGGGTTGGAGAACCAATGGCTTTCCAACAAGTAGATGACATAACACAAGTAGATGCACCCTCGTACACGACATGCTGGTGAATATTCAAACCATTAATACCAACTTGAATGATGAGCGCGATTTGGTGTGGGAGTCGTGGGACAAAATTTTCTAAATTGAAAGTGAGAAAACTAGTATCAGCGGGATCAATCCCACCTATTGCAGATAGTAAAGCTTTTCATTGCGAAGAAAAAATCTGAAGCACTTCTAACACAGACATTGTGGATGGCGCTTGAGCCAAATCTTCAACAATACTGTAATGCTGAGCGGCACAGGCATTGGGATTGTACGAAGACTTACAGATCACACCTTTGGAAGGTGGTCACAAAACGGATTCAGTGTTAGGTCGTTCAATCTCAAGAGGACTACAAATAGGAGGGGAAGAAGGACCATCAATGATCTCTTTCCCTGTTGCCTGACGCGAACCAAAATAATCTTTCGAACGAGTAGTAATAGAAACGGGTGAAGAACCGTTCATCATGAAAAATTGTGAACTAGATGGAGCAGAGGACTGAGGGTGCTCTACCATTTGAGTCTGCTGAGGGAAGGGTTCTTTAAGAATGGCCAGAGCTCCTTGGGTGCCTTTGAGCAATCGACTCACTTTAGACCATCGAGGATAGTCCTTGGTGAAGTGCTCATCATCACAAATCAAACAAGGATACTTCGGTTTACGTTGAGAACTATCAACAGAACGAGGTTTTGGAGAATCCTGTTTCAGAGTATTGGCTTTGGCTTTACCTTTACTCTTCTTCTTTCCTTTGGAAGTGTTATCTTTAGGATTAGCTTGAACAACATTCACTTCTACGGGTATTCCAGAAGTCGAATTTTACTAAGAAGCTACATTATTAGAATAATTATACTTCTACTTCCCAGAGTTAGATGAAGAAGACTTCTGAAAAGTATGTGATACGGAACCAATAATACGATCAACGGATGGAATCGCTAGCGGTTTAGAGGTTCCAGGTCAAGGAGCATCAGGAAATATATCATGCAATGCATCATACTGAGAATACACGAGATCAAGGTATTGAGTGTAAGCGATGGCTTGTTCCTCGGTTACACATGCTGCCATAGCAATATCTTTGGCAATTTGATTGAAAAAGGAGGTAGTGAACCAATGAATCAGAAGTTTATTAGGTATCTCAAATTTGATCATGCGGCGATGATGTCACCACTCATGAATATGATCCGAGATATGAGTAGCTCAGTCCTGTTTCAATAAAGTGAGGAGATGCATCCTGGTCTCATAGCGGATTGGTAACTGAAAATGTGTAAGAAACTCCATGGCCAAAGAATTGAAATCTTGGAAAACTCAATGAGACAGCTCGATGTACCACTTTGAAGCGGCACTAGTAAGATTTCGCTGGATAAGACAGAGATGAATAGAATCGTCAACCCAAGAATTATAAGAACGCCACAAATGGTAATTCATCACATGCGTTTTGGGGTCTTCACCAGGTTTACCCTCAAATTTAGGACAATCACCAGGAATCTTGGTCGGAACCAGAGGCCAATATGGATTATGAAGAATAGGATCATTTTTAAACTTCAACACATCGGGTAATTCCAATGTAGCAAGAAACGGTAACTGAGTATTTAAATTCATCGGAGGTCTTTGATAAGGACTTGTATTTACATTCCACCCAGTTCGAATGGGATTCTGTCCCGAAGGATTTGGATCATAGGGATTAAAAACAGGATAATTCGTTTGATACTGGGATTGAGGACTAGGATATTGAGTCGAAGCAGATCACTGAGGCCCTTGCTAAGTAGCATAAATATTTTGCTGCAGAATTTAGGTATGACTTTGAGGTTTCTGATACACGGGTTGATTTTTAGGGTACAAAATCAGAGGTGCACTATATACTAGTTGATTTTGATGGTAGGGAATTTGGGGTGCATTATATAACGCTTGATAGGAAAATTGAGGGTAATAAGAACCTTGCGGTTGCACAAGTTGACCTTGCGGAGCAGGTTGAGCAGGATGCTGAGCAGGAAAACTAGGTAAAACTGGCTGTGGAAACGAAGGAATCTGCTGGTGGGTAGGTTGCAACGGTTTTTGAGCTAGTTGAACCAGTTGTTGAGGACCACCACGTTGACTTTGTGGTAAAGGTTGGCCTGATGGTTGAGATGGTCCAGGATGTCCCTGATGACTAGGTTGACCCAAAGAAGGACCATAGGGTTTTCCTTGTGGTTTATAAACTTGCCCACCAGGACTGAAAGATGATCTTGGTTGAACTAGAGGTTGACCCGATAGACCAGAGGGTTGTCCATGTTGGACCAAAGGTTGTCCTTGTAAAGGTTGGCCTTGTGGACCGTATGGTTGTGCTTGTGGACCAAAAGTAGGGCCCTGTTGAGCTTAAGGTTTTCCTTGTGAGGGTTGTCCTTGTAAGCCAGAGGGTTGCATAGGTAAAGTAGGTCCCAAATGAGTCACAGACTGATAAGGATCATAAACGGCCTTATAAGGATCTATAGGAGGCATATAAACTGGATTCCCACACTCATCATAATGATGTGGATATACATATATGGGATTACCAACAACATCATAGTAATGAAAACGAGGATCTCTCAGAGCCTGAGACTGCTGAGAACCCTGAGAATTCTGCTGCTAAATAGCTAACATATATTCTTCAAAAGTGAAACTGCCAGGAATAACAGGGGTAGTGGAAACTGAACTAGAAGCCACACAGACTGTAGGTTGGACTAGAGAAAATGTAACAGTAACCAACAGATTTTATGCCGAAGGTAATGGTACTAACGAATATTGGACCAAACTACGAGGAGGAGTTACTATGCTGGATTGTGCAATGACCGCAACACGAGAGATAATTTGACCCAGATACCTATAGCCAGCTAGAAGTGACATAGAAGGCGAAGAATATTGGACAGAGGCATGAGAAAGATCTTCAGGAAAAAGTTGATATTATCCTGTGGATACAGAAATTATGTCACTGCCAATAGGACTGGAGGAATCCATATTTGAGTCTTTCGTAAGATCTTCAAAAAGACTACAGGGACTAGGAGGTATCGCAGAAGCAACAAAAGGCGATCCAGACGTAAGAGGAGGAAATTCCCCTTCTTACCCAAAACTAGACCAAGTGCTTGAAGGAGGCCAATTGAACTCAACTGGCTCGTTAAGCAGAGATCGAGTAGCAATGGGTTGGATAGACGGTAGAATGGGCTACGAGAACTTAACAAATCTAGTGGATTGAGGAGTTTGAAAAGAAGCGTCTGAAAAAGAGTCACCACTAGAAGGTAGTGAGGACGATGAAACTGGATGTTCCACCACTTTGACTGTAGATCAGAATAGGAAGGAAAAGAGATAACCAATCGTGTTGAAAATGCAACAAGATGATGGAGCTTAGTGAAATGAAGTCGCCTTCACTAAGTGGGCCCGCAGGCTATTTTTGGCGCAAAGTCTATTTTTAGACTATGTCTATTTTTAGACATATGGATCATGGTCTATGAGTTGCAGGATGTTATTTATGAATGATTGGTCAAGTTGGTAAAAATATATGGACCTCTATTTTTAGACATTGGGCGGAATATATTTTTAGACTGCCGGGCTAAAAATAGAACAGTCAAATATTATTAACCCTTAATAATATTTAGACTATAAAAATTATCTTATCCTCTTGGAGCACTTCAGTTTGATGCTTGGATGTGGCACATGCAGCTGACAGAAGGAAATACGCTTTTCCTAAGGGTTAGTTGAGCTATTGCATGGTTAACTTCAGTTAGAACTCATGTGGCAGAGTTTGGTGGAGTTGATGAGACAGTTGGTGGAGTTGTGTTCGGTTTAACTTAGTTGAACTAGTTGTATTTAGTCTAACTGATAAATACACTAGTGATGAGTGGTGTGAATTAATTATTCATTAATTCACTAATTATTAACTCATAAATCAACTAAAGAACACATCAGTTAACTGCAATGCATGGACAGTTCAGTGGAGACCAGTGTTAGAGGTGGGTGAAAGGGTGAGTCTACTATCAGTTGTGACTATTGGCTATGCATGAGATTTGCACACACATTGATGGAGATTTCCAATGAGGATTGCGCAGTTGGAGCTAGTGGGATTCAAACTTGGATCTCATCATTAATCAACTTGGATTGCGCAGTAGAGGCAGGCAGACTTGTGGAGGAGATTTGAACCTGTGACTAGTTCACTTTCCATACTAGTTTTGTGTGTAGCATGTGAGATAGTGCTGAGAGCTGTGAGAGCTTTGTGCTATGTATTGTTACATGTTCTCTATCATTATAATATACAGATAGTTGGGGGTTTTCAGCTATTTCTTTCCCCATTACATCCTGTGTTGATATGTGTGCTTGATTATGTTTTAATGAGCGCATGCGACTGCTTTCTATTTCCGCATATTGATGATCAATTGTAGAAGAGGTTATGTATTATGCATGAAGCTTAAATAGTGTGTAATCAGGATAATCTCGGTGAATAATTCAGCTATTATTCAAATTTCTACATGGTATCAGAGCGATATTGATCATCATATCTATTACAGTGATTACAATTATTTCGGTAGACAAAGTCTGTAACGGGCCAGGTAGCCTCTGGATCCATCCTTTCTCTGAAAGGTGATATATCCAGTAAATGCCCCTACAGTCAGAATCTGTGCTAGAAATAAATTTTTCTCACATTATATAAGAAGCAGTTGATTTTTGAGCTGGTGGAATTCGAATTTGCAGCAGAATTTGGAATTCGAATTTGCAGCAGTTTTCTTGGTGTCGAAGTCAAAATGTCTTTCAACGGATTGCGACTGGAATATGCCCTTGAGGGTAGTTTGAATTATGTTGCATGGAAGGACAGAATGGAGGCAGTATTAGATGATAAATGGCTAAAGGAGTTCATAGAAGCTGAGATCCCAAAGCCTACTGATGCTGCTCAAGTTGAGGCTTGGCAAAAGAAGATGGCAAAATGTCGAAGGATTCTATTAGAGGGCGTGAAGGATCACATTGTATCCAGCATGCATGGAAAATCTTCTCCATACTTGATGTGGAAAGCGTTGACAGATTTATTCCAAAGCAAGAGTGACCAGAGGAAGTTGGCGCTCAAGGATAAACTCAGACATATAAAGATGGAGAAAGGCGACAGTATGCCCATGTACCTCACGAAGTTCATCCAATGCAGGGATGAGCTGGGAAGTGTGGGGGTGACTTTTGATGATGACGAATTGGTGATCTTGGCTCTCCTTGGTATTCCGAAGAGTTGGCATGCCTATCAGGATTCTGTCAATGGTCGGGAGAAATTGCCAGGATGGGAGCAACTTTGGTCGGATCTTGTACAAAAGGAGATAAGGCGGAATACCAGAGACGGATCTTCATCAAAGGCATCTGATGAAGAAAATTGCGCTTTGGCTGCCAAAGCAAAGAAGGGGAAGAGCAAGAAAGCTTCTCATTCCGGTGTGAGAGGCAAGAAGTAGGACATGTCCAAGGTGAAGTGTTTTCACTGTCACCAACATGGACATTATGCCACAAATTGTCCGCAGAAGAAGAAAAATAAGCAAGCTGCTGGATCTGCAGTGGGAGAGGTCTTAGCCTCGCAGTTTGAGATGGATTTTTCACTGATCGCATGCTTGGTCTCAAGTGTGATGGGATTAGTATGGTTCTTGGACAGTGGTGCATCTTTTCACATGACTGGAGATCGAGATCTGTTTTCAGATCTGGATGAGAAAGATCTTGGAGTGCACATCGAGATGGGCGATGATGGTAGATACAGTGCGACTGGTATCGGTACCATTTCCTTTGAGAGGGAGTCCGGTAAACCCTTCGTATTAAAGGAAGTGATGCATGTTCCAGGATTGAAGAAGAATCTGATCTTTGTGGCGATGTTAGAAGACAAGGGGTATGATGTGGTCTTCAGCGAAGGAAAAGCTTTCCTGCGTAGTAAGACAACTGGAGAGACCCAAAAGATAGGGGTTCGAGTCAAGAACCTTTATCAGCTGCAAGTAGATGGTTGCGCAGAAATGGCATGCAAGGCGGAAGGAGTGGTGAGCCGGGATGATGGCGAGCTGTGGCACCGGAGATTGGGCCACCTTCACCATGGAGCTTTGAAGATACTGCAACAGATTTCTACTGGGCTTCCTAAGGGCACTCTTGCGTAGTCAGATTATTGCAAGGGGTGTACCTTGGGAAAATTTGTGAAAGCCACCTTTCACGAGAAGGATAGTCACACCACGATGATCCTTGAGAGAATTCACACAGACGTGTGTGGACCTTCGCAGCTTTCCTAGCGCAAAGCATGGGCACTATGTGATCTTTTTGATGATGATTTCTCCTTTGGAAAGGCCGGACTTTCTCTAAGAAGAGCGAGACATCCTCAGTTCGTGAGTTCAAGGCACCGAAGGAAGGGTCTGGGAAGCATGAAGGCTCTAGGAGCGACAATGGAAGCAGGTGAATTCATCTCTGGGTCAATTCAAGTGATCTTTGCACACGTATGGGATTCGGAGAGAGCCATCGCACCCCATAACCCACACAGGAACGGGGTTGTCGAGTGGAAGAACGTAACGATCATGGTGCCGCGTACGGGAAATGTTAAAGGACTGTGGCTCACCCTCACTTGTGGGCTGAGGCATGCAATACTGCAGTATATGTGCAGAACCATTGTCCTCATAGGATACTTGGCATGAGTACACCCGAGGAGGCGTTTTCTAGTAAGAGGGCCGATATTTCCCATTTGAGGATTTTTGGTTAACCTGTTTACATTCATGTGACGAAGGATGCCAGGAAGAAACTGGAGCCGACCACAGAGGTTGGGATATTTGTGGGGTACACTGATACACCCCACAACTATCGTGTGTATTTTCCAGACAGTCGCAAGACTGTTGTGCGACGGGATATCAAATTTCATGAGGAGAAAGCCATGAAGTGTTCGCTTGAGAGGGAGCCACACTTGCACGCAAATGAGGAGCTATTAGTTCCTAAGGATGAGCCTCAGGATGTGGATCAGCCACAAGAGGAGGTTCATGGAGTGGAAGAAACCACTCATGCAACGCTAAACATCAGAGGGCGCAAGAGCACTACAGAAGCTGAGCGACTGGCTTAAGATGCAGAGAAGGTTGTAGGACCACCTACAGCACAGCGCAGACAGAGACAGTCACCGGACTGGTACACTAGATACATGGATCTTGTGAGAAAATGTGTCGTAACAGAGCCATCCTCTTTTGAGGAAGCTGTGGAGGACCCCGCATGGGTAGATGCCATGGTGGAAGAGTATGATTCGATTGTCAGAAACAGTGCATGGGAGATTGTCCCAAGGCCGGAAGGGAAATCAGTGGTGGGTTTGAGATGGATCTACAAAGTGAAGCAAGCAGCTGACGGGAGTGTGGAGAAGTACAAGGAAATATTTGTTGCCCGAGGCTTCTCACAGATTGAGGGGATCGATTATGAGGAGACCTTTGCACCTATCACAAGGTATTCTTCCATACGGACGATCCTAGCTCTCTCAGCGCAGATGGGGTGGCACATCCATCAGATGGATGTGAACACTGCGTTGCTCAATGGAGTCATTGAGGAGGAGGTGTACATAGAGTAGCCCAAAGGTTTTGAGATATTCAGTAGTGAGTCACATGTGTGCATACTCAAGAGAGCACTGTATGGGTTGAAACAAGCACCTCGTGCTTGGTACACACAGATTGAGAGTTATTTCACCGAACTTGGATTCTCCAAGAGTGAGGCAGATCCTAACCAGTACCAGATTGTGGTGGAGGGGAAGTTGCTGATCATTGTACTATATGTAGATGATCTGATTTTGACGGGTGATGAGCTGTTGATACTTTCATGCAAGGAGGATCTTGCTAGAGAGTTTGAGATGAAGGACTTGGGCCTCCATCATTATTTCCCCGGGATGGAAATTTTGTAGCAGTTGATGGACTATTTGTTTCTCGGTGGTAAGTATGCTCGAGTAGGGCCATTGGAGAAGTTCAACATGCATGGCCGCAAGCCTATAGACACTCCTCTTCCTGGTGGTTGGAGGAAAAAGGATGCTACATCGGCAAAGGTAGTGGATGCCACTGTTTACCGACAGTTGGTTGGTTCGCTCATGTATCTAGTCAATACACAACTGAAAATATGCTATGCTATTAACCAGCTTTCACAAGCTATGGTTAAGCCTACCAAGCTCTTTTGGAAGGCGGGGAAGCATGTATTGAGATATCTCAGAGGCACATCAGGATATGGATTATGGTACAGACAGTTGAGGTGGTTGCAGGGGATTCACTGATGCGTATTGGGAAGGGAGCCCACGATGTAAAGACATATGGAGGGATATTTAGGTCAATGACATCACTTTTTTGCACAGACAGCTGCAGATCCGTGTATAATCGCTTCCAAGAGAGGTCGAGAAAGAAGCAAGCTTGGTTGTACATGAGGCCACATGGATGAGGAAGATCCTGGTCGAGTTGTTCGGGTCACACTTGGAGCCTACTGTAATTTATTGTGATAACCAGAATTGCATTAAACTCTCGGCTAATCCAGTATTTCATGATAGATTCAAACACATCGACATTAGGTACCATCATATCAGAGATTGTGTGCAGCGGAGAATCATGTTACTTTCATACATTCCTACGGAGGATCAAGATGCTGATATCTTGACGAAGGCGCTCACCAGGAGCAAATTCGAATACGACAGGGGTAGGATAGGGGTTGCAGATAATCCATATTTTGTTGAGAGGGAGTGTTAAAAATGCAACAAGATGATGGAGCTTAGTGAAATGAAGTCGCCTTCACTAAGTGGGCCCGCAGGCTATTTTTGGCGCAAAGTCTATTTTTAGACATATGGATCATGGTCTATGAGTTTCAGGATGTTATTTATGGATGATTGGTCGAGTTGGTAAAAATAGATGGACCTCTATTTTTAGACATTGGGCGGTTTCTATTTTTAGACTGCTAGGCTAAAAATAGAACAGTCAAATATTATTAACCCTTAATAATATTTAGACTATAAACATTATCTTATCCTCTTGGAGCACTTCGGTTTGATGCTTGGATGTGGCACATGCAGCTGACAGAAGGAAATACACTTTTCCTAAGGGTTAGTTGAGCTATTGCATGGTTGACTTCAGTTAGGACTCAAGTGGCAGAGTTTGGTGGAGTTGATGAGACAGTTGGTGGAGTTGTGTTCGGTTTAACTTAGTTGAACTAGTTGTATTTATTCTAACTGAAAAATACACTAGTGATGAGTGGTGTGAATTAATTATTAATTAATTCACTAATTATTAACTCATAAATCAACTAAAGAACACATCAGTTAACTGCAATGCATGGACAGTTCAGTGGAGACCAGTGTTAGAGGTGGGTGAAAGGGTGAGTCTACTATCAATTGTGACTATTGGCTGTGCATGAGATTTGCACACACATTGATGGAGATTGCCAATGAGGATTGCACAGTTGGAGCTAGTGGGATTCGAACTTGGATCTCATCATTAATCAACTTGGATTGCGCAGTAGAGGCAGGCAGACTTGTGGAGGAGATTTGAACTTGTGACTAGTTCACTTTCCATACTAGTTTTGTGTGTAGCATGTGAGATAGTGCTGAGAGTTGTGAGAGCTTTGTGCTATGTATTGTTACATGTTATCTATCATTATAATATACAGATAGTTGTGGGTTTTCAGCTATTTCTTTCCCCATTACATCCTGTGTTGATATGTGTGCTTGATTATGTTTTAATGAGTGCATGCGACTGCTTTCTATTTCCGCATATTGATGATCAATTGTAGAAGAGGTTATGTATTATGCATGAAGCTTAAATAGTGTGTAATCAGGATAATCTCGGTGAATAATTCAGCTATTATTCAAATTTCTACAAATCGAAAGTACCAAAATGATAACCAATCGAAAGTACCAAAATCAAGAACCAAGGAAATCAATCAGACCAAGTAGCAAACTTTAATGGGCTTGTAATCGTGGGTGATTAATTTTATAACACTGAAACTAAAATCTGTTGTTTCATGTTTTAAGAGTTAAGAAATAGACAAAATATGACTCAAGTCACTTTCAATTTGAAACAAGTGTGAAAGGACAAGTGCTTGATGATCTCTTCTCTTGTTTAAAGAGTCACAAAAAGATTGAAATGATTTCTCAGGAATTCTAAGAAAGAGGGTATACCAGGTTTCCGTGAACTTCCATATACACCTTGGTGATGAAATGAAACAAAAATGACCAAGGACTTGATGTATGTGCAAGTAGTCTCCCCTAATGTTATGTTTGGTGTATCACGGTTACTAGATGGTAGACTCGGCTTCCTATGGATAAAGTATTGCAACCTAGAGGGGTCTCCCTCTATATACACGATCGTACGGGGAGCACAAGTTTGTACTAGCACTGTCTGAAGCCAAAAGGCGAGCAAAAACGACTAGGTTTTAAGACACCGGAACACGTCTCTAGCCTAGACCACTAGAAATGTCTCGTCAGGCTCCAATGTTACGTTAGGTTCATTGAATAAATTTTAAAGTTAATCTTGAATTATGTTTCAATTTCAGGCCCTATTGAATGTGGAGCTTAACTTCCTAAATTTAAGCTATATGAAAATGAATATTATTTCAATTCGATGAATGATAGCTAGAAGAAGGATAGAAATATTTTAAGGAAACAAGAAAGAAAAATATGTGAAGGAAATTCTAATGCCTCTAATACAATCAAGCGAAAATGAAATTCCTTCCTAGATTGAGAAATGCTATTTTATTTAAAGGAAAATTTCATTTTCCATGCAAAAAAAGAGTGCAAAGATTTTTTTTTATTTTTTCAATGAAATGAAGCACACATTGTACTAATTCAATGGAAAACAAAATAAACACTAGTTCGAGTTTTGCGAATGTAAAGTTTTGAAATTGAATGATTCAACCAAAGAGAAATAGAAAAAAAAACATGCAAGCTAATGAAGAAAACTTTCAATCCAGAAAGAGAGTTCTCAAAACAACCCAAACAAGCAAAGTAATCGATGCTCAAAGTATTGAAGAAGAAGGACTAATCGAAAAACAAAAAGACCATTCAATCAAAAAAACAAAAGGATCAAGAAAAATTAGTCTAAAAACCCAAAACGAGAGTGACAACAATCAAAGATACTTGTTCTTGAACAGAAGGCTCGGTGTGCAAGAACACCTAGAAACCCTAAGGTCTTAACTAACACCGATAATACAACGGACAAACAACTGAGGGAAACAAGTCTACAGTAGTCTACACTGAGGGAAGGAGAATTCAGAAATGTTTCTTCAATGAAAGGAGCAATATATTCTTCTATTTATTCCAACACATCTACCATGTTCATATCTAGTGCTTGGAAGTTAGAATCAGCCATAAGTTTTGCTAATCCTTGCCCTTTGACTAGTTTAGTGGCCTGATTTCTAAGTCATATTCAAGAATATTTGCAATCCATTTTCCCATTAGGGGAATTTTGAGGTCTAAAATGGGTCTCATAAGAAAAATGTACAACAAAAATAAACTTTATAACAACCAATAGGATTCAAGATGATGATGTCATCCATAATGGATGATTCACCATTTTGGAGTAAAAAAGTAAAAATATTAAAAAATATAAATAATAAAACTACTTTTTCAACTCGTATTTTTAAACTATCTCCAAAATCTTTACTCAAATTTTGAGTGGGAGTACCGTTGGATGCGGAATTTAATTCCTCATCCAAGGAGTACCCATACATACTTCAACTTCGATGAACTCTTTTATTATGAAAATGAGAAATACATAAAAAAACGTGATTGTAATCACGTTTTTTTATGTATTTCTCATTTTTCGTGTAGTAGGACCCATCGCAAGTATGCAACATGGGTACTCCTTGGATGGGGAATTAAATTCCGCATCCAACAAGTACTCCCGCTCGAAATTTGAGTAAAAAATTTGGGAGATAAGTTGAAAATATGAATTGAAAAAGTAGTTTTTTCATTTTTCCCTCTAAAATTTGATGATGTCATCAAATCTTATTATATTTTTTCCACTATTATTTTATAATTTCCTTAGGAGGCCCATTTTAGACCTCAAAATTCCCCTAATGCCCTTTTACCATCAGGGTCTTGACTTAGAATGTCCTTGACAACAGTATGTGGAACAAGAGAAATTATGTGAGAGTGTAAAATATAGACTCTAAAGTCTTTTAATGCTTTCACTAATGCTAAGGCTTGCTTCTCCATGATGTTATATTTGAGAGGAGCATCTCTTAAGGCCATAATAAAGAAGGATATTGGTTTTTCTTTCCCCAAGTCATTATTTTGAAGTAAAACTGTAGCTATTGTATGCTCAGATGCAAAAGAAAAGATATAAAAGTCTTTGGTGAAATCTGGACTAATCAAGACTGGTGTTTGAGTGAGAGTTTGTTTAACTTGTTCGAATGATTGTTTAGCTTGTAAAGTCCATTTCACACCTACCTCTTTCCTAAGCATGTTTGTAATGTTTTTCAATACCTAAGCAAGGTTGGAGATAAACCTCCTCAAAAAATTAATTTTTCCAATGAAAGATTGTAATTATTTGAGGCTTCTTGGATGTTTGATTTGCAATATGCCATCTATCCTTTTAGGGTCTATTTTGATTCCCTCTTCTGAAATTGTGTGACTAGGAAGTTTACCTTCTTGGAGACCGAAGAGTTTCTTTTTGGGATTCAAAGATAAGCCAAATATCCTACACTTGTCAAAAACTTTTCTTAAGTGAATCAAATGTTCTTCATCAGTTTTTGACAAAACGGTTATGTCATCAATGTAAATTATTATAAAATAGCCAATATGTTCAGAGAATGCTATGTCCATGGCCATTTGAAAGGTGGCCCTTGCATTCATCAAGCCAAATGGAATTTTGACATACATAAAGGTGCCCCAAGGTGTATTAAAAGCAGTTTTGAGTTGATCACTTGGGAGCACTAACACCTGGTTGTAACCCGAGAACCCATCCAATAGTGATATTATTTTTTACCCAACTACCCTTTGAATTATATGGTCCATCTTGGGTAAGGGGTAGTTTTCCTTTAGGGAGGATCTATTTAAATTTATAAAGTCAATATAGAGCCTAATTTCCCCTGTATTCTTCCTAACAGAAACTAAGTTTGACACCCATTATGAATATCTAATTGGTACTATAATCCCAGCATCATGCATCTTTTCAATTTCTGCCTTAACTAAAGGTAATAAAACATGGTTTATTCTCCTTAGTTTTTGTTTAAAATGCTTTTGATTTTCCTTCAAAGGAATCTTGTGCTGAATGATGCTAGTATCATAAGATTTCAGATCTTTGTAACCCAAAGCAAAAAAATCTTTAAACTCTTTGAATTCTTGAAAATGCAGCAAGATGATGGAGCTTAGTGAAATGAAGTCGCCTTCACTAAGTGGGCCCGCAGGCAAATTCTGGCGCAAAATCTATTATTAGACTATGTCTATTTTTAGACATATGGAGCATGGTCCGGGGATTCCAGTATGAGATTCTTGGAGCATTGGTCATGTTGGTAAAAATAGATGGGACTCTATTTTTGTGACCTATAGGTTGAAGAGGTCAAAATCTATTTTTAGGCTGCCTCTCCTTAAAATGGGGAAGTCAAATATTATTTACCCTTAATAATATTTAGACTATAAACTTCAGTTTACTCTCTTGGAGCACTTCAGTTCGAGCCTTGGAAGTGGCTCATGCATTTGACAGAGGAATTACGCTATTCCTAGGGTTTGATGGCATCATGCATGGTTGACTTCAGTTAGGACTTCAGTGGCAGAAGTTTGGTGGAGTTAATGAGACAGCTAGTGGAGTTGTGTTCTGTTTATTTTAGTTGAACTGATTGAGATTAGTTTAACTAGCTAATCAATTAGTTATGAGTGGATTGGATTAAATATTATTTAATTCATTAATTAGTAACTCATTATTCAACTCAAGAACACATCAGTTCACTACAGTGCATGATCAGTTCAGTGGAGACCAGTGAAAGAGATAGATGAAAGGGTGGAGTTAGCTATCAGTGGCGACATCAGTTGTGCATGATTTTTGCACCACACTTGGAGGAATTGCCCATGATGATTGCGCTGTCAATCCAAGGAGATTCGAACCTTGGATCTCTATATAGACAGGCCTGGATTGTGCAATAGAGGCAAGGCAATTGGCGGTGAGTTTTGAACCAGTAACCTGTTCAAAACTGAGCTAGATTGTGTGTAACTTTATGAGAAAGTACTGAGTAATTGTGAGGAGTATTGTACTGATTTTGTTACATGATTTATCCATTATAATATACACAATATCTGTGGGGTTTTCAGCTATAAGCTTTCCCCATACATACTGTGTTAATGTGTATGATGATTTGATGTGTTATGCTTGATTTTATTTCCACATGTTTGATGATCTGAGTGGAAGAGATTATGTGTTGCATATAAATTCGAATTGTATGTGATCAGGATAGTCTCGGTGGATAATTAATAATTATTTAGAAAATTTCTACATGGTATCGGAGCTATTGAAGTTCAGATTGATCATCACAGTGATTATAAACTTATTTCGGTAGACAGAGTCTGCATGTGGGCCAGGTAGCCTCCGGATTCATCTTTCTTCGGAAAGTGAAAGGTCTGGTAAACGCCCCTTGCAGTCAATCTCTATGCTAGAAATAATTTGTTCTCACAGATCTAGAGCGGTTGAGCTTTGAGGTGGAATTCGAATTTTGCAGCAGTTTTGTTTTCTTGGTGCTGGTGTTGAAAATGTCTTTCAACGGTTTGCGACTCGAATATGCTCTTGAAGGCAGTTCGAATTATGTTGCATGGAAGGATCGCATGGAGGCGGTATTAGAAGATAATGGTCTGAAGGAGTTCGTAGATACGGATGTCCAAAAGCCCACTGATCCTGCTGAAGTCGAAGTATGGCAAAAGAAGATGGCGAAATGTCGAAGGATCCTGTTGGAGGGCGTCAAGGATCATATTGTATCCAGCCTGCATGGAAAGGCTTCTCCATTTCTAATGTGGAAAGCTTTGACGGATCTATTCTAGAGTAAGAGTGACCAAAGGAAGCTGGCGCTCAAAGATAAGCTCAGGAACATCAAGATGGAGAAGGGCGACATTATCGCCAAATACCTCACGAAGTTCACTCAATGTAGAGATGAGCTGGGAAGTGTGGGGGTGACTGTTGAAGACGACGACATGGTCGACCTGGCTCTCCTTCCGAAGGCTTGGCACTCATATCAAGATAGTGTCAATGGTCGGGAGAAGCTTCCGGGATGGGAGTGCCTTTGGGCGGATCTCATGCAGGAGGAGATAAGGAGGACTACTCGTGATGGATCTTCATCAAAGGGAGTTGATGAAGAAAGCTGCGCTTTGGTGGCCAAAGCAAAGAAAGGGAAGGGTAAGAAAACCTCTCATTCCGAGTGCCAAAGAGGGAAAGAAGTAGGATATGGCGAAAGTGAAGTGTCCCAACTCGCCACGATCACGGACACTATGCTACCAATTGTCCAAAGAAGAAGAAGAACAAGCAAGCGGGAAGATCTGCCAGAGATGGAAAGCTTTGGCATGCACGGTCGAGGCTTCGAATTTTCCGCGATACCGCATGCTTGGTTTCAATTGTGGTGGGATGGGCATGGTCTTGGGCAATGATGCGTCGTTTCATGTGATGGGAGGTACGGAGTTGTTCTCGGTCTGCCAGAGGACAAGGATTTGGGTATGCACATCGAGATGGGCAGGCGATGGTGAGATACGGTCGCGGCAGTACGTACCATGTCCTTTCGGAAGGAAGTACGAGTAAACCCTTTGCATGTGAGGATGTCATGCATGTACCTGGATTGAAGAAAGAACTTGATCTCTGTGGCGATGTTGGAGGATGAAAGAGTATGATGTGGTCTTCGAGCGAAGGAAAAGTCGTTCACTGCACGCCAGACTACGGAGACCGGAAGATAGGAGGTTTCGAACCAAGAACACTTTATCGGTTGCGAGGGTAGATGGGCTCGCGCAGCTAGCGCATGCAAGGCGGGGAGAAGTGGTGAGCGGGATGATGAGAGCGAGGCGCAGCACGGGAGATTGGGCCACCTCCACGCATGGAGCTTTGAGGTCTGCGGCAGTTTCTCTTTGGGCTAAGGGCACTCTTGCGTCGGTCGGACCGATTGCAAGGGGTGTGCAGTGTAGTATGCGAAAGCCACCTTTCACGGGAAGGATGGTCACGCCACGACGATCCTTGAGAGAGTTCCTACCTGAGATGTGTGTGGTCCGCTCGATGATTACTTCGGCGACCAAAGCACAAGTATTATGTGATGTTTCGGTGAGTGATTTCTCCTCGAAAGTGTTGGATGTAGCCTCATGCGGAAGAAGAGTGATACGATGGCAGAAGTTTTGTGTGAGGTTTAAAGCCTTTGAGCCGAGAGAGGAGTCGGGGAAGAAGGTGATTGCTCTAAGGAGTGATAGCAGGTGAGTGAATTCATCTACGGCTGAATTTCGAAAGATTTCTGCGGTCTGCGAGATTAGAGAGAGAGGCTCACTCGCACCCATGACCCACGAGCGGACGTACCGGTGGGCGGAAGAAGCAGAACGAGTAGACAGGGCGATGCACGGGCGATGTTGCATGATCGGGGCATACGCCACTTGTGGGGTGGCAGGAGCATGCAGATACGACGGTGTGTGTACGGAGCCGTTGTCCTCACGTTCTTCGCATGCAGTACACAGAGAGGAGGCTTGTGTGGCCAGAGGCTGATATTTCCCATTTGCGGATTTTTGGTTCCTCCTGTCTACATGCATATGAC
The DNA here is from genome assembly GCA_034641835.2 of Pinus albicaulis. Lineage (NCBI taxonomy): Eukaryota > Viridiplantae > Streptophyta > Pinopsida > Pinales > Pinaceae > Pinus > Pinus albicaulis. The sequence continues at coordinate 522,388,006 of CM076574.1, read as the reverse complement.
GAAGGATGCGAAGAAAGGGCAGGCTGGATCTCGGCTGCGGGGTTGGAATATTTGTGAGGTGCCAACGATGCACCTCGCTCGCGGGTGTATTTGTCAAATATACATGCAAGACGTGCGTGCGACGGGATATAAGAGTTTCGGGGAGGAGAGAAAGCCATGCGGTGTTCGCTCGAGGAGGGAGCTACTTGCACGCGGATGAGGAGTTTGCATGGTTCCCAAGGAGGAGCTTACGGATGTGGGTCTGACGAGAGGGTTCGGGAGGTGGAAGAAACCACCCGCTACGGCGTAACCATGTCGAGAGAGAGCACACTGCGCACTGAGAAGGTGAGGCGAGCATTTGGCCTCAGAGATGCGAGAGAAGGTTGTGAAGAGACCCACCTACGGCCACGGTATGGAGACGGAGACTGAGTCCTTGGGATCGGTACCTTTGGATACATGGCTCTTGTGGGGTCAGCTGTGTTGTGGCGGAGCCATCCTCTTTTGAGGAAGGCACAGCGGAGGAACCACGCCAGGGTTGATGCCATGATCGAAGAATATGATTCGATACGTCGGGGAACGATGCATGGGGAGATTGTCCAGGAGCCAGGTGGAAATCGGGTGGTGGGTTTCCGCCGATGGATCTACAAAGTGAAAAGCATGCGGCTGATGCGAGTGCGGAGAAGTACAAGGCGAGATTTGTCGCTCGTAGGCACTCGCGTGATCAGAGTTGATTGCTGCGAGGAGACCTTTGCACTGTCGCAAGGCGGCACTCTTCCCATACGAGACGGTCACTTGCTCTCCTCGGGCGCGGATGGGGTGGCACATTCATCGGGTATGGATGTGAAAGCTGCCGTTCCTCAATGGAGTTACTGAGGAAGAGTCTGTGCATGGGCGGCTGAAGGTTTTTGAGATCTTCGGCGATGTGGTGCGCATGTGTGACTCGAGCTCAGAAAGCGCGTATGTCACGAGGGCAAACGAGCACCTGGGCGTGCTTGGGCACTCGAGATAGACTGACTGCCTTGGCCGGGCTTGGATTCTCCGAGAGTGAGGCGAGATCCAAACACTGCCACGAGTGGTGGTGGAGGAAGGTGGCGGTCATCGTGCGTGCGTGTGGACGGTCTAATTTTGTTGGCCGATAGAAGCGAGCTGATACTTTCATGCTGAGAGGGATCTTGCACCGAGGAGTTTGAGATGAAGGACTTGGGCATCGGCTTCCTATGTTCACTGGGATTGGAGATTTGGCGACGCGGCGATGACGGACTCTGTTGGTGTTCTCGCAAGTATGCTCGGAGGTCTAGAGAGGTTCAACGTGCGAGATGGCAAGCAGCTGTTCGACACTCCTCTTCACTGAGTGGTTGGAGGAAGGAGGATCCTACGCCGAGCGGAGGTGATGGATGCCACTTTGTCTGTCGACGAGTGGGTGAGTCGCTGTGTGTATCTGGTCAATGCAGGTACCGTGCTGTACGATCTCATGAGTTAACCGGCTTTCGCAAGCTATGGATTGAGCCTACCAGCTCTTTTTGGAGGCCGAGCGTCAAGCATGTGTGCGCTATATTAGAGGCACATCGGGATATGGTCTATGGTCTGCGAGATCGGGAGGATGGGTCAAAGGCTTTCGCTTCATGAGTCGAGATTGGGCGAGTCCTCGAGGCCGAAGGCACTTGTACGGAGGGGTTTTCGGCATTGGGTCGTGAGCGGTTTCTGGTACGGCAAGAAGCGACGAGAATCCGTGGCTCTCCGATTCGGTGGGCGGCCGTACGCAGCGTGCCGGCTCGTGCATGCGAGGGCTATTTGGGTGAGGAAGATCCTCGCCGGGATTGTTCGAGTTGTGTGTGGGAGCCTGCGGTGATCTCTTGTGATAACCGGAGGTGCATTAAACTCTCGGCTGGGTCAATATTTCACGGTAGGTCCCGGCTCATGCGAGCATACGGTGCCATCATATTAGGGATTGTGTTCGTGTGCGGAGAATGCTTCGCGGACACTTTCATATGTTCCCACGGAGGATCGGGATGCGGCGTCACGACGAAAGCGCTCACCCGCAGGTTCGGAATTCCACACTGGGAAGGATGAGGGGTTTAGAAAGATCGTCCATGTCTTCTTTGAGAGGGAGTGTTGAGCGTCGGCAAGATGATGGAGCTTAGTTCAGAAATGAAGCCGCCTTCTGCTGAGTGGGCACCGGGCGAGTGCTGAGCGCAAAAATCTGTTGTTGGGCGTCTGTTTTTGAGACATGCCTGTACGGAGGAGCATAGTCAGGGGACTCGGTGTAAGAGATTATTGGAGCATTGGTCATGTTGGTAAAAATAGATGGGACTCTATGTGACCATAGAGTGCGAAGAGGTCAAAATCTGTGGGCGCACTCTCACTTAAAATAGGGAAGTCAAATATTATTTACCCTTAATAATATTTGAGACTATATTTCTGTTTTGCGATTTACTCTCTTGGAGCACTTCAGGTTACGAGGCTTGGGAAGTGGCTCATGCATCTAACGAGGGAATTCGCTACTTCCATGGTTTGATGGCATCATGCATGGTTGATCTTGCAGTTAGGACTTGAGGTGGCGAAGTTTGGTGGAGTTAATGAGACGGCTAGTGGAGGTTGTGTTACGTAATTTATTTTAGTTGGGCGAGTTGAGATTAGTTTAACTAAGCCTGATCAATTAGTTATGAGTGGAGTTAATTAAATATTATTTGATTCATTAGTAATAGCAACTCATTATTCAGCTCAAGAACACATCGAGTTCACTACGGTGCATGATAAATCGATTCGATGAGGACCCGAGTGAAAGAGATGAGAGTGAAAGGGTGGAGTTAGCTATGGAGTGAGCGACACATCGGGTTGTGCACTGAGTTTTGCACCACACTTGGAGGAATTTCCATGATGATTGTGCAGCTTTCAAGCCAAGGATTTGAACCTTGGATCACTATATGAGACATGCCTAGATTGCGCTGAGAAGGCAAGGCAATTGGCAGGTGAGTTTTGAACCGAATGCTTTGTTCTTGGCCGAGCTGGGTGTGTGTGCTTAACTTTGTGAGAAAGTGCGAGTACTTGTGGGGAGTATTCGTCTTGAGTTTGTTTACACGAGTTCCTCCATTATATTATACACAATAGTTGCAGTTTTCAGCTATAAGCTTTCCCCATACTCGTCATTAATGTGTATTGTAAATGAGTTTGATGATGTGTTATCGCTTGATTTTGTCCGCATGTTTGATGGTACGAGTGGAAGAGATTATGTGCTTTGCATACATTCGAATTATGCCATGTGAGTCCAGGATGGTCTCGGTGGATAGTAGTCATTACTCAAAAAATTTCTACATGAACAACTCTATGTATTGAAATTTTATGTGATCTAAGAGGGTGATGGATGGTTTAATCATCTTGGGTTCTCTTAGGCTCTATGTAATGTTCCACTACATGTTGTTTCCATAGGCATCCATTCTGAGGTTCTTTGGGTACATCATTAAAATAAAAAAGGTGTTCTAAAAGGTGCAATACCCCTTGGAATTGTGTCATTTTTTCACAATAAAAATTCCAAAGTATTTCCTGATCTCACCATGAGTTAAATGAGTGCTGGCCGAAAAGGATTCTCATATTGATTTATATCAGCGTAGAATATTGTCATTTCAAATTCTAGGATTTGTTTCGATATACAAAACAATTTTCTTTGTGTGTCGTTTTTACGATGGTGAGTAGCTGTCATAAATCATTTTTCTAATTTTAAGAAATCATCTATGTGTTTGTCGAGAATCAAACACTTTCGGTCGGTCATCAGCTATCAGTACGCATGCGCTTTCGTGCCTCAACTTTACACACTAAGATGTTCATTTATCTCATGTGTGTGGCGGAGTTCTTACGGCATTGAAAAGAAAGTTCATTTGCTAGATGATTTTGTGCTCTTGGAATGAGCGGCATTTCATAATTTTCAAAGGTTTTTAATAAATCTAGTGCGGCGTTTTCGGTACTCTCTAAGTCTTGGGTCTCTAGTTGAGTATTCTCCTGTGCAGTTTGTCTTATGATAAGTTTAGAATCTCAAGAGTTGATATCATTTGGGCGTCTAATTGTTTAAGAAATTGTAAGCCAGGGAGAAGTGCAGTGTTCAGTGACATCATTTGTAAACGGAAAATCCAGTTTATGTGAAAAGCTTTGATTTTATTAACAGATGCATGCACCCTATCCCTGCACTATGGTTTTTATTACAAGATCCATGCGAAATGTTATCCAAAGTATACTCGGCCTCATTTTCATTTTCTTGTTCGTTTGTTGAGTTTTAAACAAATCGTGTTTGAATTTGATTTGAGGGAAAGGTTTGATTGTTCTAGTGAAATCTGATTTTCTCTTGGTTTTCCTTTTCTTCTAAGTTATTTCTTCTTCATTGTTGTAGAGACTGAAGGAATCTAAGCTTAATTTGAATAAGAATATATTGGAGATTTGTTTGAGTTTATCTATGTTGCATCACCATGTACTTCATGCGATTCTGCATGTAATCTGCCGTTTTGGTTAAAAAAAAGGGATGGTGGCATAATACATGTCGTGAAGGCTTCACTGAATTTTGGCTCTATGATCTTGATAAAGAGCAAGCCATACCTAGAATGTGAGCTACGACTATGTCCATCACTAGACTCTTGAGGGGATTTAGAGATAGGTTAACACATAAATATTTTATTAAACCCAAAAGCATTTGACTCTCCTCGAGTCAAAGGAATAAAAATCGTGTATGGTTTAGTAATTTCTATGCACTAAGCTTTCCATTACTACCTTGGGCATTAGATTATGTCGAAAGCTCAGGATTCTAACATGGCATTGTGTAAAATTTTCTTATGTATGTTCAAACTAACATGAGAGGGAGGGAGAAAAAATCTTTCTTGGTATTTTCCTTCGACTTTTTGGACCAAACAACAACTCGGGCTTGTCATACCTTTCAGTTAGTAATGTCTCGTATCTGCTTCTAGGATTCAAATCTTTTAAAACTTGGTTTTTGTACACTTCTTAGGTTTACTGGTTCCGCTAGGATGATGGCGTAATTTTATCTTTGAAATCTCTCCCTCAAGGCTGAAAGGAACAATTGATTTGGGCATATTTACCTCTGTCTTTTCAATTGATTTCCTTTCGGCAATTTTTGATTTGCTTTGAACCTTGTATTCGCAGTAATCGAAGGATAGTTTTGTTAGGACCACTAGGCTAGAAAGTGCTTTAGTGGAAAATGCTTTTTTCAACATTTGGTTGGCTTCTTTTTGTCTTTGTTTGAATATGTTTTCTTATCCAAAATCTTGTTTGTTTCTCTGATTTCTTCTTGAGTCTGACTTTCGATGTTTTCTTGACGACTTGTTTCTCGTGTTCTTATCTTTTGTGTACTATGTTCCCTTTGCTCCTCATATCACATGGTTTGTGTACCTCCATGATTGCATTTTCAAACAAATCTACTGTCATGGGAATCTTCGTAGGTGTTTCATATTTTTGATCAGAGGAGAAGAAACCTTGTTCTTCTTCGGTGAGAAGCGGGCTATCAACGCATACGAGTCCAATCAAAGCTCCACACGACCTTCTCCCAACCTTTCAATCTCCACTATATTCCTCACGATGATCTACATAGTTTTGTTGGAAGGGAGGTCTAATATGTTGGTCCACTTTCTATTGCTTTGTCTTGATTGTTTTCTCTTCTATAATTCTGATTTCTATTTCTATTTTTGGTTGTTTTGAGGTTCTCTTGGTGGTACTCTATCATTGAAAATTGATCTTTTCAAGCATCCTCTCCATTACCTACTAGGTTATCAATTTAATTGTCGGAAGTTGAGGTCGAGGTGCAATGTCATATTTATAAGTTACCCTCTTCGATCTCAACCTATTTCTTTTCTCAATTATATTTTCTTCCACCTCACAACTCCTTTTTTCATGTCCTGTAGAGTTAAGTAATCTCTCTCTTAGGTGATAAGCCATTTAAATATCAAAACCTTCGTATCTTACTAAGGCCATGCCTTGAGGTTTCATGTGAGGTGGAAGAGCGTTTTATAAAAACTGTTAAACCTAGTGGAATAGTCATGAACGCTCTCCTTGATTTCTTTTTAAAGGTCGCTATACTTTGCTAGTATTTGGAGAGGGTTCTCTTTTTGAGTTCCCATTTGTTGATGAATTTTTGAGCAAAGCGGGGAGATTATTGATGTTTGTAGGGAGGTAAGTTTTTAAACCATTTCTTTACTATCCTCCCAAAATTTGGGAAAATATCCTCATCTTAATAGTTTCCTCCTCTATTTCCATGTAATCAAATGAATATGCATCCTATATACATGATATTGAGTGTTGTAGACTCTGCTGATGAAATGAGGAGTTTTGGATTGCATACTCATTTGGTAAGGGAAGCAGGTTGTGGTAACACTAATGGGGCATACCATGTTTCCATGGCTAGAAAGAAGGGTGGATTTCCATGAGGTGGATTTACAAGAGTGAAAGTGGGCTGAAATGGGGTGTTTTGAATAATGGTAGTATGGATTGGAGTGGAAGAAACACTTGGGCTAGCAAATTGGTTAAGCGATATTTGTTATGGAAAAGGCTAAAGTGGTGAAGAAGTTGTGAATCGGGAGGAGTGGAAGGCAGAGGGCTTCTCTACTAAAGCTTTGTTGCAAATATATGATGTCAAGATCAGTTTTGGGTTCAAATCGCCTTGAGATATGGTTCTAAATATCTTCTTTGTATGATGTAAATCAAAGTGCATAAATCCTCTAAGACATCGAGATATTCGAGGACAAATTTTGTTCTTAAGAGGCTCCTATCGGGCCAGCTGATTTTCTAGATTTTCAAATGCGCCATAGAATTCTCTAGATTGTCAACTATTGTAGGAGGGATTAGGGTCTAGATGAGATCTCACATATTGATCCTAGGTGGAGTCGATTGCTTTTCAAAAATGAGAAAATTTGAAGTTTTTTGGGACTATTTTTGAAAGTATTTACCTCTCCAAAATGTCTTATCTAGTATGGGACTAGGCTTTCTAAATGTCCTCAGAAATTTTAATTAGCACGGTCCTAAAGAGGTTTGGAGCCCTAAATGAATAATAGGCCTATCGGGGTTAGTGGAGTGCATAGGTGGAAAAATTTTTAGCTTTTATGAAGGTAGAATTATTCAATGGTTCCACCACCATGTTTATTTGGAAGCCAATCCGATTTTATCAGGTTTTCTATGGTTGTTTGAAAGACTAAGGGAGTTTTCTAGAGTCCTAAGGTGTATTCTTATAGTTGTCACTAACTTAGAAAGGTCCCACAGTGAGCGCCATTATGTCGAGGGTCTGTGTTTTTGATAGATTGGCAAATCAAAGACAAGGCAACATCAAAACCAATATTTAGAGTTTCGGGGATCTAGTCCTCTGTTCTCGGAGAGGGATCCTCAAATTATTTGTTTTTGCAAAGGTTTATCTTGTGTGATTTGAGTATTGGTTTTAGACTAGTTACTAAGTGCAAGTGTTTGTTTGATTGGTTGAAGGACATAGCGATGAGAATGAAAGGTCTAGGAAAGATAGATGAAAAAGGGAAATGTAGATTCATTGGGAAATGGAAGTCAAGAAGAGGTCATAACAAACTTATTAATGGATATGGGATATCAAAGGGAAAATCTAACTTGGCCACAAGATCCTTTGTTTGGGAATGAGATGGACATTAATTATTTGGAAAGAGAATTTGGATTCTCAACAAAGGGAATTTGAAAGCATAACTTGAAAAATAAAGAGGTATTTGAGATATAGGGCTAACCATGAATTCTACAAATCCTAGCTTTAAGAAAATAATGACTTCAAAACAACTAAAATGAAATCTAATATTCGGGGAGCACATCCTATTTCCTCAAAGATTTTATTTCAAATGATTTATAAAACATAAAAGATTCACTGATAATTGCAATTATAGAAGAGGGAACACCTAAAAACTTCCATGATCACAACTATAAAGACCTTCAAAACAAATTTTCAAGCAAATGACAAAGAGCATGATCAAAACATACGTACCTTCACTAGCTTCAAAAAATGGTACTTTAAAGGAGACTTCAATAACGAGCTTTCAAGTGGCGACAGACTGAAACATGAAAAAACCATAAATCATGTTGAAACCAACTATTTGAACTATTAGAAATAAAAAAGCATGAGGACTAAAGAGAGAGATTGAAGACTCTAAAATACCTGGCGAAGGAAGAAAACATAAAAACGAGTGAAGGGTGAACAGGTCTAGTGCTTCTAAGAGTAATTTCTTAGCCTAAAACTTTCATCCTACCGCAGTAAGCATTTATGGAAAAAAATGAAAATGGGAGAAAACATTAAATAATTTTGAATAATTCACCAACAGACCAAGCTCATGGATCTAATGATAGATCCTTCTCAAGAACAAGCATGCAACATCATCATCATTAAGCTTCCAAGACTTCAATTTATTCTTCAACTTCAAACGGACTATGTATTATTTCGAGAGTTTAAATTGTACAACTAGTGAGAAATCAACCAGCTCTGTATTCATGGCTGAAGTATTTATAGAAGAAATGAGGAGGTGGAAGAGTTTAAGATTGAAATGCAATAAATTCTACACTAAATGCAACTCCTGCCTTGAAAACCATGTAAGGCATAAGGTGGGATGCATCAAATTACAACTCTATTTCATTTACTACTGTTTATGCTTTTTTAAGGCTTGATGGGTAAAAAATATTGACTTAGAGCCTATTTATCTTTATAATAACTCTTTGATAGTTTAAAATATCTTCTTTTGTTTGAAATAAATATCTGGGGTTGTCTTTAAAAAAATATCTTCTACTTCTGGCAATAAGTAGGCCTTCTTTGATTACTTTGAGGCTAGAGTGGCTCTTTGATAGTTAGGGGGATTCAATTAGCCCCTTTGTTGTGGCTTTAAGGTGTACTTGGATCTGATTCTTTACTTTTATAAACACATTTATTTATATTTGAATCAATTTTTAGGCTTGAATAAACCATAATCTTCATCTTTGACTCTTCGATACACTTTCATAATTGATACCGACTATGTTTCTTTCATTTGTCAGGTGCTGTGAGGTTTTCTTTCGGAGTATCTCGTTTTCAAACCGATAATCATGACTTAGTGATTCCCTTTAAACATTTAATTATTCCTTAAAACCCTTTCTAATATATATCAAAAGGCCACGAGGATCATGATCTGGCCAATACAGGTGTAATCACCTACGGAAAATTTAACTTTATCTTCATTAAACACCTGCCAAAAACACACAAATATTATTGAAAATCCTATGTTTTATTGGTTTACTTCTACTGGAGCGGTGTGGAGGCGGTTTGGAGCCATGCGACAGGAGAAAATGAAGTGGAAAAAGGGAGAAAAACTTGGAAGGATAGCTAACCCGAGGTGAAGAAAGAGGGATTTGGGCGCGATATTGAATAAGGGCCATTGGATTAGATAAAAAGAGCAGAGATCTACGGTTGAGATCATTTAATGAGATAATTTGGAGGAATGATGGAGGGAAAATGGATTGGTGGTAAAGGTTAAATAGTACATGAAGAAAGCCACCAATGACGAGGATTGCTCGTTGGGATCAGATGGGAAGGCGGTTGGATAAATGGTGTTGGAGAGATTAAGTCCGGGCCGTTGATGCACGAAGATCAACGGTCGAGATCCGATCGGTATACATAACACGAGAAGGTGACTTTATAATGAAATGGAGAATTTACAAAGGGAATGGGCGAAAAACCTTAGACAAAGAAAGTGGAAATGTAGAAAATGAGATTTGGGGTTTACGGACGATTACGGGCGATACGGATTGGATTTGGCCAACGAGAGATCAGCGGCGGAGACTAAAAACGAGGAAATGCAATGTAAATGGGGTAAGGTGGTTTCATGCCATAAAAACCACTAGTATCGCGCTACTTTTGGGCGGTTTTCAAAATTTCCTAGAAAAAAACGTGATATGGGTCTCCAGGTGACATGTGTCCTTAACGAAACTTCCCATATCGGTGTAATTTTAAGAATTAACCGTCGTAATCGGAATTACGTGATATGGGTCCCTGCGCGTTGGATAAAAAGGCGAGCATATTTAACGGTGAGATGTGAGAGTGTGAAAAAGACAAGTTGAGCTGCGGAAAGAAGGGGTAGGATCACAGGCGGTTTTGATCCGCCTCGTGGGATCGGAGAGAATGGATGGCTCGAATGTATCGATGGGGAAATAGGTCCCAAAGGAGTTGGGCCTATCGGGTCTAATCTAGACCATTGGATGAAAGGAATGAACGGTCCGAGTTAATTTTTAGGGGTATTGAAAGTAATATGAGACGGGGGTTTGTACGTAGGTTGGTGATATGGTACCGTTGATCTCAGAGATCAACGGTGGATCTCTATCGAAAGATTTCACAATGTAGGGTTTAAGAAATAACAAAGGGATTCGTTTTGATACTGGAGTCGTACAGATCGGTGAAATGGATGGCCCGTATCAAATCGCAAGATCGCAAATCAAGTGGAAAACACAAGGGGAACGAGTCGATGCGATTAGCGCGGGCCGTTAGATCTTAGAGATATCGATGGTCAAGATTGAAATCGACTAGTTTTAATATCGTAGTAGGCTATGGTGGAGGGTGATTAAATCGGGCCGTTAGTTATTTTGGATTTGACGGTCTGGATTCAAATCGCATGCTTGCAATTGGAGGAGAGAAAGGGAAATGCGCGAAAGGAAAATTTGTGATGCGATGAAGTATCGACTGTCTGATCAAAGAGATGATCGAGCGTTCTCGATTAAATCGATATCGCACAATCGAGGGAAAACCAAAGCATGGCACTTTTAGGCTTTGCGCGATACAGTTAAGTGCGAGCCATTGATCTAGAAAACTAGATTGACAGTGGAGACTCAAGTTATGAAGGCAAAAGGAAATGACGAATCTGTGAGCGAGGAACAATATGGATCATTTGGATCCCGGGACAGAGTGGATAAGATCAACTGATGATATTTATTTACACATTGAAGCATGCGGGTTTATTGTAATATGAAGGAAAGTCGGGTTTTATGAACATATAAAGGAAAAACAAATAAATGAAGGTTCACGTATGAGGGTTTGGACCCTCTAAGCGCACGACTGCGGGGCTTATGGTTTTATGAGAGCGGGGTTTATGAGGAGTTCAGCCCTGTCTAACAACACTTATAATGTTTTTTGTGGCTATTTTTAGGCCTAAAAAACGAGTTTTTAAGGAAAATTAAGGGTGCGATAGGAAAAAGAGGAGTTTTTGAACCAAATGAAAGGGGACCAAAGGGTTTAGAAGGGTGCTTGGAATGATTCTGAAGGGTAAAATGAGGTTTTATGGAGGTTTATATGAAGAACAAAAGGGATGAGAAAGGGGAGTTTTTATGAATGAAAGAAAAGGGTAAAAATGATGAAAAATGGGTGTTTTTTCAATGTGACCTTTTCTTCATGAAAAACAACGGATTTTTCAGAGTTTATGAGGGAAACGATGAGTGAAGATTAACTAAAAGGTTAGTTATCTTCATAAAACTTCAAGGATGATTGGTTTTTTGAAAGGGAATATCTCTTGAAGTTTTGAAGAACAAAAATTAGCCACTTTTTGTTATATACGCAGAATTCATCAAATGGCTAATAGTGGCTCCACTTGGGGAAGACGATATGTTCTTTAGGTGTCGAGAACCTCGGCTACAAATCTCTGCTTTTAAACCAATGCCTTAATCCATTGGGAAAAAAAGAAATTTCTTTTTTTGATGAACTGCTGTGACAATAAACAAAGGAATTATGTCAAAAAAACATGTCTACCTACCCATTCCTAATGATCCTAACATTTTTTTCTTCTTGCAGTGCATTTAGGCTTTGGAAAACTCTCTTCAATAAAATTTTATTCTTTTTGAAAAACAAAAAATAATCTAAGTCTAATCTTATTCCTCCATGAACTCGGTTTTACGTTGAGTTCATAAGCTTCTACCTAACTACCTCTGTCTATCGGGGATTAGATTGTCTCATAGACTTTTATTCTCTAATTTCTAAGAAAAAATTTAAAAACAGTCAAGCCAAGATTGGGCTGTTTGACTTGCGTGATCTATGTCATAAAAACAAGCTTTGCACATAGACTAAAATTGCAGAAAATTTAAATAAAAAATGGTGAAGGCTTAAGATTCAAAGAAAACAAAGAACATCCTTCACTCTTCTTCGACTCATGTTTTAAGGCTTGTTTGAGTTGTTCTCTCTTTGTTCTCTGGTTCAAGTTTTGGGCATATTAGAACCAATTTTATTCTATCTTAATATACCTTCATGATAAGCCAAGATTATCGTTTGCTTTGGATGATCTAATTCACTAACCTATCGCAGTGAAATTGAGAAGATAATTAGTCATGATTAAACCGTATGACTAACTAGAAGTGTGTTTGTAGGAGTGGCATTTGAGCTTGCACACTTTCGGATTTTGTCTCTCTTTTTGGTATGGGGGATGTACCTTCATTTTTTTACAATCATCCCTCTTTTCTCTTTCTATTGTTTTTTGTATTTTTTACTTTCTAACTTTTAATGCAATAGTTCAGGACTATGATATTTACAATGAGAAAATAAAAATGCTTTTGAAACTCATGACTCTTGGCGAATGGTAATGCTAGCATCCTCGCCATTGACATGATCCCTCCCAGATAAATCTTCTCCATTCAATTATTTCAAGAAAAAATGCATTGTGACCCCCTCTCGGCATGAATAATATAGATCCTTTCCACAAGCTCTCAAACTTGCCATGTTTTCCCCTTCTCTTCCATTCTTGAATCCCACTTAAGGAAAACATTTCCAACTTGGGAAATTGTTTGCCTTAGTCCTTTTATTAAATATTTTCTTGATGTTTTCTTGGACTAACTATGTTCTTTCATATACTTCTTCTCGTCGTTTGCTATAAATGAATATGTTTGGTTGATTCTTCTCGCATGTCATTCTCTTCAATCGCACTTATTGAAGGAGTTTCATAAATCTAGAACTACTAATGAGGTGGGGAAGACTGCATCCATGCCATAGACCACTGATAGGGAGACATATTAATTGAATTTTCGATGTAGTTAATCTATCGTCCATAAGGCATGAAATAGCTTATTGTGCCATGATTTCCGATCTCCGCTCCAACAACTTCTTGATGATATTGATGAGGCTCTTGTTGGAGGATTCACTAATCCATTTCCTTGGGGATAGTAGGAGTAGAGTGGCTCAAGGTAATGTGGTATTTGTGACAAAAATCAACCATTCTCGTAGATTTAAAGGTAGCGACATTATACGCATATGATTTTCTAGGACATCCAAATCGAATAGGATATTTGTTTCAAGGAACTTAGATAATGACATAGTAATAGAATTCCTAGAGTGTACAACTTCTATCCACTTGGTAAAAGAAGTCGGTCGGCAGGTGGAGGATCCACTTATGTTTGATCTGATGAAGATGGGTGAATTTCCCCAATGAAGTCTAAGCCCCATTGTTGTGAGGGTGCCTCAACAATGATAGGATGTAAAGGTAAGAAGGAGTTTTCTCTTGCCATCGAAAAAATTTTGACACTTATGGCAAGACATGAATAACTTCGGGTATTTGGGAAAAGGGTGAGCCAATAGTGACTAGATCTAAGAATTTTTGATTTGTTAGTGGTCTTCCAGATAGAGGTGTCCTCCACATTCTCCCTTCATGCAGCTCATGCATGATTTTTTCCCGCATCATCTTCTGAAGTAAACATTTAAGAAAATTCCAACATCATTTTTCCAATTACAATGCCATCTTGTTACACTAAAAAAGCTGCCATCCCTGACATTTTGCTATGAGTATGAGCTCATTATTACTCATACTTCCTCCTTTTGCAAGTCTAACATATCATCTCTCATGTCAAGCTTTAAAAATAAAGAGAAAAGTTCCTAAAAATCCCCTAAACATTGGTATGCATGCTTTGTCTATTCATTGCTGCGGTCCCGCACCTAAAGTTCACGATTAGCTGCGAGAATCCATATTGCACGTTTTATTAGTGTCATGGGTGCATACCAGTAAACCCAAAAAGGCAAGAAAGTAAAGATAAAAGAGTGGATTTCAGATGAATTCGTAGAAGATTCTAGATGGGAATTTTCGAGGGAATGGATACGCTTGAGAAGGTTCATGCATCCCTCACTTGAAGGAGCTAACCCCTTGATGTAAGGAGCTAATCCCTTTGAAGGAGGGATTCTATCCCTTCATATTTGGAACGGAAAACCTCCTCTTTCCACTATAAAAGAGGCCTTGCAGCCTCAAAGGGAGTTCAAGCTTAAGATATTTGAGGTTAAATGTCGTGAGATTCGACTCGATTAAACTCAAGACTTTCTCGTGAGGTTAAATCACCCATCTCTATCTGTCTTGGTTCAAAGAGTGCAATGCTTTGTCAAATTAGAAGAGATTCCTCGCTTCTGGACCGGGAGGACCCACATGACATCAAGGAACCGAGTTGTAAAGGTTTTCTTTCATTTGAAGTTAATACAAATATACTCATTTCTCTCATTAAACTGTCTATTCATGGTTTATTTCATAAATTCCTTTGATCATTATGATGAGTATGGTTTATAATAATGTCTATACGGTGTGTCGTGTAACCTTTTATTTGCTTGCTTTGTGATCTGCAGATTCACGAGGAACGTTCTTTCAAGTGCACGGGGAAGGACTTCAACGAGATCAAGCAAGTGCTGGACATAAGGTAGGCCTTACACCTATATAGCATTTTTATGAATCTTGTATGCTTAGAGAGAGATTAGTATAATTGGTTTTTTGTTGCTAGTTACTTTTAGTACTAGAGATATCATTTTGGTCCGCAAGATTCGGATGAATCTACACAACAAAATGGCGATTCTAGAACAGGGGAAGGAACTTGTTGTTTTTTGGTTTTCTTTTACTTTGATTTGAGGAAACATTATTTCTTGGTTTTTGATCGATACATATATGTACCGGGTAATTTAGATTTTTCCCCCGTTTTTGAAAATTTAGAAATATTTTAAGTTTTTCTATAATTTTTCCTAGAGACCACACTCGCAGCTTATTTTGACAGTACGGGCAGATGTTTGCACTTTCGTCGAAGAATACGTGCGGGACTACAGCTGTCAATACTGGTTACCCTGTGGACCCCTGTAAAGTTTTAGAAAACCTCTGTATTTCTTTCTGTAGTTTATTTTTATTTTGATTTAGATCTTTGGTTTACGCTCAGATCGATTATTGTTTCTATCAAGACTTTTTTGTCAATGAATTCCAACGGTATTGATGTTTTGATGATCTTCTAGAAGATTTTGCATTTTGGATTGTTTTTCTCACTTGGTCTTTGTAGCGATTTGAATTTTTTGACAGTTTGAAAGTATCTAAGATTACATTGATCTCTTTTTGTCTTTTTGAGATACGACATCGATTGTGAGAACATCCTTTATTGAGAAATAGAGCCTTTTGTTTCTTTGCAAATCTTCTAAAAAAAACTTGGATTGAAGGTTTTGAATTTCATTTTTTATAAAAAGCATATTTTGGGTGCTTTTTTATCTGTTTGTTATTCTAGACAAATAGATTCTTAGTTTGTTGAACAACTAAGGAAAACATTCTCTCTCTATCTTAAAAGCTTTTACTCAATTTAGATTGTTTAAATTCAATAGATCTCAAGATTAGATTTTGTGAGTTTTGAGTAGTTTTTTAATTTTTATAGCTTTCTTTTGAAGGAAAATTGTTTTGTAGCTTTGAATTTGGAAAGAAAAAGGATTTTGTTATGAGCTTGATAATTTTTTCTTATTATTGAAAGAACAAAGTAGTTTTCT
Source organism: Pinus albicaulis (assembly GCA_034641835.2). Taxonomy (NCBI): domain Eukaryota; kingdom Viridiplantae; phylum Streptophyta; class Pinopsida; order Pinales; family Pinaceae; genus Pinus; species Pinus albicaulis. The sequence goes on along the minus strand of CM076574.1, from coordinate 522,372,273 downwards.
TTTCAATTATTTTTTCATGTTTAAAAGAAAGAATTAAAAGAATTGCATTCTCTAACTCTTTCTTTAGATAGAAAGTTCATTGAAAGAAAAAGAATTGAATATCATTTCTAGGTGCATTTTAGTGTTTTTTTGGAAATCGAGGTCTTCACATCATCCAAAGTTTCATTTTCCGCACCCATTGACTTAAAGAAACGAAATCATAAAATTAACGCTAATTAAAATTCATTTAGTAATCTTTTATTTCTAGGGCTCTTATCACCAACATAGCTTAGGCTATTATCTTGGAGTAGGGAGTAATTAACTCTCCAAGATAGCTAAAACAAACAAGTAGACAAATCTTGTGGTAGGAAGAATTCCAATTATTTCATATATGCCTCGGGAAGCTCCTCTTAAAGGAGTCGACACGTAGATCATGTCTGAACTAGTGAGGTAATCAATCCTTCCTCATTGGGAACGATAGAAGCATATACACATATTAAAAACAGTAAACCCTCGGATAGAGACATTGTCGAGGAGCTCAGGGGTCACTTGTCGGTAGGACGCCTTGGATTATTTCAGGGAGCCTTCAAGAGGGATTGAGCTTTGTTACTACGCCCTTGCGTGTGTGTCTGGATCGTGAGGCTTGCTCCCCACGTGCATATTTGTTTCAGTTGGTAACCTTAGTGGCTATAATCTATAGGATTATTTCCTAAGGTGATGGTGGAGGAAGATCCTCATGCACTGGGAACAGGACGTCTGGCCAGACTCACTTGGACTCTCGGAGGGTTATCTTCACTTGAGATGGTATAGTGGAGAAACTTAGCATCTGTCGCTATTTCATTAAGCGAGGTTGTCGGGTATGTCTGTTCCAACCGCCCTTTTCGTATTAAAAGCTCTACTAAGTTGGATTTCATCACCAACTAGTGTTTTTAGATGTGGAAAGTTACTGCATTTTGTGTGTGGTTTGAACTCTTAGATTTTAAGCGAATGATTCAATTGTTTGTTTCTTAGAGACTTTAGGTGTTTTCATTGAAATTTTTCTTTGTTTGCGTGTGATTAGATAATTTTTAATCGTGGCGGAATTGCCGAGACAATCCCGGAGAATACAAGGGAAACCCCCTGAATATTCACCAAGTCAACTTGAAGGGCTTCGTGCTCTGGTAGCATCCAGTAGTAGTAGAATTAGATCAACGGAAATTGGAAGTTCATCTATAGTTATACATCCTGATCATCAAATACCTACAACAGAATACATTCAAGAACCGATTTCAGTTTCTGAAGTTACTGAAAGTATTTCTCCTTCTAGTGAATTATCTGACGAACCTGAAATCTCTGAACCTGAAACTGAATCTTCTGTGTTAGAAACATCCTCAGGATTTATCACACCAACTTCTAGCGATCCAGGTTCACCTAGGGTAAGAAATATCATTACAGAAAATCTTCCCTCTGGACTTATTTCTATTGAAGAACTTACGAATCCAGACGAAGACATATCTCTTCCCGACTCCCCTCAATTGTTAAATCTTAGGGAGCGTGAATCTATTTTCTACAGCCCCATTCGAACTAATCCTTGGTATCTCTCTTTAACAAACTTTTTAGAGAATCCGGGTCTTGCTTTTTATCCACCTCGAATTCCATTTCATCCTACACCCAGAGGTTATTATCCATCATCTTTTATGGCTGGGGAGTCATCCATGTTTTCTCAAACGCCGGAATCATTTTTACATGGTGGTCCTTCTGTTCCTTCCGGATATCAGTCTTTGTCTGGTACTTTCTCAGGAGCAACTCCTCAACCCATCGAAAACGTGTTATCATCTGGTCTTGATGGACTTAAAATTGAAACGTCGAACGCAGAGCAAATTTTTATGATGTCTGGTAATATTCCCAATCCTCAAACTCAAGGCAGTCAGTTTCCTTCTGGGGGGAAATCTCAGGGAACTCAGTTACCGCCTGGGGGGAAACCTCAGGGTAGTCAGTTACCGCCTGGGGGGCAACCTCAAGGTAGTCAATTACCACCCGGGGCACAAACTCAAGGTAGCTTTTTCCCAGGACAAACTGTGGAATCATATTTTTTTGGGGGGCAACCCCAAGGACAATACATACCTCAGGGTTATCAACCTCAAGGACAGTACATTCCTCAAGGTCAAACCCAAGCACAATATGCTCCTCAGGGTCCTTATCAACCCCAGCTTCAGTACGCGCCTCAGGTTATCAACCTCAAGGTCAGTACCCAATTCAAGGTTACCAACAGCCTTCTGGTCAACCATCTTTTCAAGGAGCCGGAAATTTACCACTTACTAATCAACCCTACGTCCAACCAGGTTTTGGTCCTTACGTTCAACCTTCTATGGGACAATACCCCGGAACTATGGTGTTGGATCCATCCCAATATCAACAGCCTTTGCCGCCTAATGTGCAGTTGCCTTATCAACCTGCCCAGCCTTTGGTTTCTAGTTCAACCCAACAACCTGTTCAGCCAGCTATTCAAACTCCTGCACCTAGTTCAGTTCAGCAGACTAGGCCTAGTACACCTCAGACTCCGCCTGAAACTGCTGTAACTGCTGCAACGTCTGTTCAACCTGTCGCACCTGTTTCTGGAGTATCTGTAGCACCAACTTCTTCTATCCCTGTATCTGTGCAAATCCCTCAAGTCTCTGTACCTCAGTCAGGACCTTCCATTCAGACTACAGTTCAAATGCCTGTAGGACAAGCTGGTACGAGTACAGTTGTTACAAGCCAACCTCAATTTACGTATCAACTGTACCAGGGACAGCCGCAATTCGGTCCCTATGTACAGAATCCAAGCTATCATTATCAACCGTACCCTGGTTATACTTATCAACAACCTCAGTATGGTCCGGTTCATCCTGGTTATCCGGGAGGTTACACAATACCTAATGCCAATCTGATTCCTAGTTATCCTGGGTATCCGCCTCCCTGATCTGCTTTGGCTTCTCAAGGTTTTCGCGACCCTAATCGTCAATTACCATTCATCGCAACTTTGGACTTACCTGATTTGACGCACCTTACAAATGATCCAATTTTTTATTATCAAAACTGGCCACCAATGCCTCATAAGTTGCCCAGTGATATACCAAAATTCGAAGGTAATTCAGGAGAGGATCCATCGAATCATGTTATGACTTATCACCTTTGGTGTGCATCTAATTCAATTATTAATGATTCGATTCGTCTACGTCTTTTTCAGAGAACCCTTATAGGTCTTGCATCCAAATGGTACATTGAGTTGCCACGAGGCTCGTTTCATAATTTTAGTCAGTTAGCAACTGCTTTCTTGACCCATTTTCAGTTGCCTGTCAGATACGAAAACGGCACAAAATTATTAACTTCACTAAAACAATCTACGTCCACGTATATTTCTGATCATATTCATGAATGGCGACGTAGAAGACGTTTGGTGAAAGTTTATATTCCGGATCAAATTTTGGCAGAATGGCTTGTTAAATCATTGTTACCCAAGATCACTGAAGATGTAGCTAAGGCTGGTGTTGTTACTAAAGAGCAAGTAATTGCTCAAGCTCAGTACCTTGACCTCGTTTATACGCAGTCAGGTACTCTACATGAAAAAATCCCAGACCTTCCAAAACAAGGTCAAATAGTTGCTGCTCCTTCAGGGTCTCATGCCGCTGATGGTATGATTGGTACAGTCAATTATAAAAGTAAGAAGAAATCATCAAAGAATTCTTCTCCGATTATAACTTTACCAGATTCCCCGAAAGGATAATCTTCTCCCAAAGTTTCTGCCGACATTCATGTCGTTGAAACATCTACGACAAAATCAAAATCCGGTGGTAAAAAGAAGGGGAGGAACAAAAACAAAAAGAATTCGAAAGAGAAAACTGATAAAGATGAATCCAATGACGAAAAACGTAAACCTCGCTATCCTTGTTTCATTTGTGAACAAGATCATTTCACGAAAGAATGTCCATATCGAGACGAAGTTACGAAATTCGTTAAAGGATCGCAACAACCTACTGTCTTGAAGGATCCTTTTCCAATTCAAGATAGTAAAATGATTGGTTCTTCCTCGACTACTTTAGAAGAGCCTATTATGATGATGTCTCATGTAAGGATTGCGACGCGATCGCAAGATTACGGTTCTAAGAATCCCGTTGATGGCAAAGAAGCAGAGTCTTCTAATGCGAATACATCAAATACAACTCCTCCTGTTTCCGGTCCGCTACAGATCGAGAAACAAAATCCAGACTTGATAATCAAACCACCTGCTAAAGGTGTTCTTCGTAAATCAGCTTTCAATCCACATGCGAGAGTTGCTCAGAATTACAACATTGTTGAAGATTTAGCTGTTTCTCCTTCAGCAATGTCGGCTTTGGAAGTGCTGCAATCGTGTCCAGCACAGCGTAAATTATTATTGTCTGCCATAGGAGCTGTCGATGTTCAGGATTCTAACCTTATAATCTTCGATCTAGAAAATAGTACACCACGTCTTCCTCACCAAATGGCTTTCCAGATTCCAGTGTTAGTCAAAAACAGACCAATCTTTTGGACTGTAATTGATGAGGGAGCTTCAACGGGTATTATGTCGATTCAGTGTTGAAAATCGCTTGGATCTCCTACACTTAACCAATCCCCGACAATTCTAAAGGCTTTTGATGGTCGAGGTTTTCAACCTTTTGGTATTTTGCAGGATTTACCCATAGGGGTCGAAGGTAAAATCGTTAATCTAGATGTGGAAGTGGTTGATGCCCCTCTAGATTACAACCTTCTTCTGGGTCGTAGTTGGTCCTATGCTATGACTTTTGTTGTCTCTTCAGTCTTTCGACTTATAAAATTCCCATATCAAGGAAAGATCGTGACAATAGATCAGTTAACTTATTTCTCGTCCGACCCAGCCTCTACAGAAACAATCCAGCATGTTGGTAAAACGGCTATCCCTTATAAGGATGTTGGAGTAGGTTTGATTAAAGATTCCGGTTTACTAGGAAATTTTTCCTTTCCTCCTCCTAACGTATCGCCTTCTACTGCAAATATTCACATGATTTTATCAGACACTATTATGTTTGATGATCCTTGGATCGTACCTTCCGAATCCGAGATAGATTCATTTGATGGCGTGATGCCTTTGAGTCCATTTGAAATTGCGTACCAGGCTGTACAGTCTTTTTCCGACCCCTCTTCAACCGAAATTGATCCAATGAATGGGATCCAAGAGGAATCATTTTCTATATCTAGTTCAATTACAACGACATTTCCTGAACTTGTTCATACAGATGAGCAAATTCGTGAGTTTTTGTCTGTTGATGATTTACCATGGGAAGATTTACATCACCGATCTTCATTTTTACCTGAATTAGATCATTTTGAAGATGATTTCGCTTCAATTTTTACTGCTGAATATGCCAAGGAACCTCAGAATCCATTGCAAAATCCTAATTCTGAGTTAAATTTGGAAAATATATCTAGAACGGTTCCAATTGACATTTCAGTAAAACCAGGAATAATTGAAAACATTCATATAGGTGCTTGTTGTACAAATGAAGAAATTCAGACTTATAAAGCTCTATTTCAAGAATTCCGTGACGTGTTTGCCTGGTCTTATGAAGAAATTCCAGGAATTGATCCATCGATCATTGTTCATGAAATTAAGACTTACCCGGATGCTAAACCTGTTCGTCAACGATTACGTCAAATTCATCCTAGAAAAGCTGCTGCTATAAAAGCTGAAGTTGAAAAATTACTTCGAGCAGGATTCATTTATCCAATTCCCTTAATGGATTGGGTATCGAATATTGTTCCTGTGACTAAAAAACAAGGAGCGATAAGAGTATGTATCGATTATAGGGATATTAATCGAGCGTGTCCAAAAGATAATTATCCAACTCCCTATATCGATCAAATAATTGATGATTGTGCTGGCAGTGAATTGTTTTCCTTCATAGATGGCTTTTCCGGCTACAATCAAATAAACATACTCCCTGCTGATCAACCCAAAATAGCTTTTATTTGTCCATGGGGAACGTTTGCTTATTGTAAACTACCTTTTGGACTAAAGAACGCTGGAGAAACTTTTCAACGGGCTATGTCTTATGCATTTCATGACATTAAGCACATTGTCCAGCCATATCTCGATGATTTACCTGCTCATTCATTACATAGGGCCGATCATCCCACTCATTTACGAGCAATTTTTATGAGATGTAGGCATTATCGGATAAGGCTGAATCCGCATAAATGTGTTTTCTGCGTAGAATCGGGTCGATTACTGGGATTTGTTGTCTCGAAAGCAGGCATTCGCGTCGATCCATCGAAGGTCGAAGCCATTGTTAAATTGCCTCCTCCTTCGACTTTACACCAACTCCAAAGTTTGCAGGGGAAAGAAAACTTTTTACGTAGATTTATTCCTAACTATGCCGAGCTTACAAAGGGTTTTACCCGGTTGTTGAAACAGGACATTCCGTTCTTTTGGGACGAGATCGCTGATCGATCTTTTGATGCACTTAAACACGTGTTGACCCATGCACCGTTATTGCATCCTCCCAACTACAACCAAGATTACATTTTGTACCTCGCTGCTTCTCATTCCACTATTGGGATGGTACTAGTTCAGGAAGATGAATCTCACAATGAACATGTGATTTATTATCTTAGTCGAAATCTGCATCCGACTGAAATCAAATACACACATGTGGAAAATTGGCCTTGGCAGCTGTTCAAGTTTTTCAACGTTTTAGACATTACATTCTTGTTACGTAAAACCACGGTAATTTCTAATTGCAACCCTATGATGTATATTTTGACCAAACAATTGCTAGGGGGCAAATATTCCAAATGGATAGTTATCCTGCAGGAATTTGACTTGGAATTTGAGAAATCCAAGGCAAAGAAATCTTTGGTATTTGCGGAACTGATGTGCGATTTCCCCTCTACTGATACTAAAACAGTGGCAGAAGAGTCCATTGCGGACGAATCTTTGTTTCTCATCAGTACACTTGATCCTTGGTATGGAGATATTATTGTTTATCTCCAAACCCAATCTTTTCGGCCTAACATTTCACGAACTCAGCGACGGAAAATACGCTTCCAATCCCAACAGTATAATATCATTGGTGATACACTTTATCGACGTGGAGCGGATTCTATTTTCCGACGTTGTCTAACTCATGAAGAAGCTGAAAAGGTGTTAAATGACTACCATTCTGGAGCATGTGGCGGTCATATGTCTGGGTATGCCACAACCCAAAATATATTACGTGCAAGTTATTTCTGGCCAACGCTGTTCAAAGATTGTATTTATGCGGTTCGGAAATGCCACAATTGTCAAATTTTTGATCGAAAAATGCACGCGCCACCCGCTCCTCTTCACCTTATAATTGCTGTTGGTCCTTTCGCAAAATGGGGTATCGATTTTATTACATGTAACCCTCACTCGGCCGGGGGGCATGCCTATATTATCTTAGCAGTAGATTATTTTACAAAATGGGCCGAGGCGATGCCTACATTTTCAGCTGATGGCAAGACTGCTGCAACATTCGTATTTAATCATATAATTACTAGGTTCGGTGTTCCTCAAGCTATTATTACGGATCATGGAAGTCATTTTCGGAACATCATGATGACTGAACTGACAGACCATCTTGGCTTGCGCCACGATAGTTCCACTCCGTATTATCCGCAAGCCAATGGTCTGGTTGAAGCCATTAACAAAGTTTTAGTCACCATGATTAAACGAATCATTGGTATTCACAAGACGAATTGGCATTCCATGTTATTTTCAGCGCTTTGGGCATATCGAACCTCAGTCAAAACATCAACGGGTTTCACTCCTTTTCAACTAGTTTACGGTTTAGAAGCTGTGCTACCAATTGAATGCAAAATACCGTCACTAAAATTAGCCATAGAATTACTTCCAGCTACGTCTGAAGAGGAAAAACGTTTCTTGTACTTGGCCCAATTAGATGAGAATCGACGAAGTGCTGCAATAGCAAAAGAGGCTCATGTTAAAAGGATAAAAGCTCAGTATGATAGAAATGTGACCCCTCGAAATTTTTCAGAAGGAGACCTAGTTTTACTTTATGATCAAGCTAACGACAAGCTAGGAGCTGGGAAATTCGTGCCTATGTGGCATGGTCCTTATATTGTTAAATGAAAGTTAGCAAAAGGGGCCTATGAGTTGATAGATTTTGACGGTGTCCCTTTGGATAAACCCAGAAATGGGCTTTATCTAAAGCGATATTATGCTTAAACGAGGTGTGGAGATTTTTGTTAGTTTAGATTTTTTTACTGTTGGTGTGTTTTAGATTAGAAAGGTGTGCCTAGTTTAGAAGTGTGTTTTTGTCACTATTCCTGCTTATCTGAGTTTTACTCTTGATATTGCAGATGTCGATGTCTCTTCAAACCTACATTGGTTTTGCTGATGGTGCTTGTCGTAGTACACGGAACATTTCTTCCGCAGCTTGGGTTATCTATTCACCCTCTGACGAGTTAGTATCCATGCATGGGGTAAGCCTTGGTCAAACAACTAATAACATTTCCGAGTATAGCGCAGTGATTGAGTTATTGTCTGAATCCATATCATTTGGAATTCGGAGTTTGATTGTAAGGTTGGATTCTGAACTTGTTGTATTACAGCTTAACAGGGTTTATACCATTAGAAATCCAGTGTTATTACAGTTGTTTTTGAGAGTTCGTCTCTTGGAACGTGAATTTGATTACATTGAATATCAACATATTCCAAGACATTTAAATACATTAGCAGATTCAATTGCTTCTAGTATGATAAATAGACATTTGCAATAATCTAAAGCAGTAAAACAAACAACATTCACATATGTACACAGATAGCCGTCAAAATAGTGATATATCATAGTATAGGAGTGTTTTCAAAAAATATACATCGTCTTCGATCATAGGTTGGAAACACCTTATGATCGGCAAAAATGATAATACAAAAGTCAAAAATATGAGTCTACACGATCATCCCATCACTGATGGTGATCACGATACGAAACCACTGCCCGGGCTACCCTACATAGGAACCTCCTGAAAGGTCCCGGAACTCCAATCACATATCTTTGCAGCCTGAGAGGAATTTCATCTATGCTGGTCTCTGGAATATCTAGAGTCAAGCGCTTTAGATGATTCTCCAAATCAGTCAAAATCTCCGCTGATTGGCCTGCTGGGGCTGGTGCGGGCGCAACTGGTTGTCTTCTCTCGTAAGGTTGGAGATGAGCTGGTCTTTGTGGACCCACATCTATTTTCAAAAAAAACTTTTGGTTATTAGTTTTCAAGACGATAAAAAATTAAAAAAATTACAATTTAGCAAACGTTGAAAAATGATTATACCTGACTCATCCCACTGTCCCCCTGCTGGGAGAACCATTTCTCTGTCACCACGGAAATCTATCCCGGCATATGGAAAATCTTCTATCACAAAAAGTTGGCGATCCAGCCAACGAAAATATGAAGGAGGGAATCGCACAATCTCAGTACCCTCAATAGCATGACGAGCCATCAACGCGGACCAACGAACCATTCTCGGTTCTCGAGGTCGACCGGCATCAACAACAATACTCTGTGGAGATAACATGGGGATCCTCTCTAGAGCGAAAGAAACGACGATGGATCCATATCCAAAGTTTTTCAGTTTCCCATTTTTTGCTCTGGTTAGTTGGCCTTTTACATTAGCCAACACAGCTTCACACCAGTTAAAGATGGTGCCGCGAAAACAGTCCACGGCAATACGCATTTGGGAACCAGTAGCTACATGAAGCGCAACACTCCCACACAGTTTGGTAACAGTAAAAGCAATAACTTTCAATTCAGGGCAGATGATGTGTTTTATATCAATCCGTTTGTCCCGAGGATTTGCCTGGTCATTGCAGAATTCTAGTTGGAGACTAGCAACAGACTGGCCACCTGGCCTAGTCCCAAACAAAGAAACTTGTTCGCCCCTCTTGGACAAACCAGTCAAGAAATATATATCCTCCAGCTCAATTTCAAGCCGGTGGCCACCAATGAAGAAGCACTGGTCCTCCACATTCCATCTGTTCACCAACCATGTCAAGAGTTCTACTTGTGCCCTCATGCCTAAGATGGCCCAAAATTTGTACAAGCCACATGCTTTTAATGCCCTTTGTGTGGGAAAATGAAGTATTGCGGTTTCATCCACTTCCTCATGCTCACGCTCTCACCAGATCAGCATCTTGTCAATCCTACAATACAGAAAAAGGCAAGTTAGAATAATCTTATTTGAAAATTTTTGGCAAACAAATGAGAAATCAATGTTTTAAATCCAACCGTACGGGTACCGCACCCACTCTTTGTAAACAGAGCGTAGGTTCGCACGCGGGATGTGTGCCGGGTGCGGAACCCATGACTTTTTCCTTATAGGAAAAAGTCGGGGTCCGCAGGTAACGTGTGTCCCACCTGCGGACCCCGCGGGCGCATTTTTGAACCATTTTTTGCCCCAAAAATTCAAACTAAAGCCTAAAAACAAATTTCAAATGGATGAAAAACAAGATAAGGAGGTCGTGGATTACCTGGGACTGACGGTTTTCGATTCCAACGGACGAATTTTCCAGAATCTTCAAGGGAACTTTCTTATCCAAAAGCTTTTTACTTTTCACTCTGAAACTGAACGGTAAAAATGAAATCGAAAAAGTCCTTTTTATAAGTTTTTTTCGAATGGATGAATTTTTAATTAATTTATTTTTCACTTTAAAAAGGGTATTTTTGAAAGCATTTTTACTTATCTTAAACAGGTATGTGTAATGTTTCAAGTTTTTGTGCAGAAATTGGATTTTTCAGGAGAACTGATCGTTTTTCAACAAAGAGCATACTTTTATCACTTTTTCGGACTCTTTCAAAAAATTTACGAAAAAGCGAAATCCTGGAGTCCTCTTTTAAGCCCTTTTCAGACTCTCTAAATATGAAAAGATTGCCGAGTACTTGATTATTCAAACTCGTTAAAGTAAATGAATGATCGTCCTTTCAGTATAAGTTTACCCCTTTTACGGACTGAAATGGACTATTTACGAAAAAGGTATACGTTGACTAAATACGGTCAATAGAGTTCTCTCCCGCATTATTTTATCCTTTTTCGGGCTCGAGAGACTAAATTTACTAAAAAGAACACCCATGGAGTTTTCTTAAGTTTTTCTTCTGACTCCATAAAACTGAAAAACACCGAGTTTCTCCTATACTGGACTCGTTAAAACTTAACAGTAAAGGACCCGTTTAATTTTCAACAGGAACGAACCACTCCTTCTTAGGGTTCGAATTTTAAACTAAGTTGGACTCATCCGAAGGATGAGCTTATAACCAAGCAAATGTTATCCTCCTCAAGCTTGTCAAAAATAAAGAGGTACTTGCCAGAAATGGTGGGGGAAAAAGAGAGAAAAATGGGCGTGTTTGTTGTATTTTAAATTTTTCGAAAATTCAGTCAACCACTCTTGAACACGACACTTTTATTCACCTGGGTTGGGAAATCCTTTGCCTAACAGTTAATCAAACCATATTGAAAGTCTTCAGCCGGTTTCTGGGTATTAGCTTTGGGTCAATTGTTACCAAGCCATCTGCAGTGTCGTTATGTGTTCAAGAGGACAGTTCAAATAAACCATTCATCTACAAAATATCTGTCATCCATTTTGACCATCCCTGAGTCAGTCCTTGCCAATATATTTCTTCAAAACTTGATCTATGATTTCGTGTTGTGGGCTTGCCTACGACGGATCACTTTCTATCGATGACAACTCATTATCTAGGAAGTTGATCTAGAAATCGTCAGTACCTTGAAATCTGCATGCCTTAATGGCAAGTTTCTCGCCTTCGATGACAGGTTGCATCATTGACCTTCGATCGAATGATTCCGTGACATGTTCGACTTCAGCTCATTCATTCACATTTCATGGATTGTACTGAGTACTTTGAGAGCCATTAACATTACTGGTGGTTTCTCTCACACTTGTTAACAGTTCACATCATTGACTGGTAATCAAGTGGTTTCTACCATGTTCGACTTCAACACATTTATTCACATGGGTAGAATCGTACTAGTTCGAGATGCGGAAATCAAGACCCTGGATCTAGTTCTACCATCCAGGCTGCGAGGAATTTTGTTATCATCTATACAGTAGACAATTTATAACAGATGGCTGCGTCCATACTGTGTCTACATATATCTGTACTATGATGTATTCAAAATCATTCATGTATCAGAACGATTTAAGTTAGTTTCTAGTTAGTTTTAATCTGAGTATGGGAATGCCTACCTCAGTGATGACATATATATGTATATATTTTGCATTGAATGTTTTTACAGGTTCCGACTGGGGTGTCCACAGGATGATATTTGAAATGATAAAGTACTACACTCTTCATATATGACAGACTTCAGCTTCATCTATTCCAGACTTTGCACTTTAGGGGGCAATTTGTTACACTAAAAACTATTATCCTGACATTTTGCTATGAGTATGAGCTCATTATTACTCATACTTCCTCCTTTTGCAAGTCTAACATATCAGTTCCTCATGTCAAGCTTTCAAAATCAGAGAAAAGTTCCTAAAAATCCCCTAAACATTGGTATCGCACTTTCTCTATTCATTTCTTGCGGTCCCGCACCTAATGTTAAGCTTTCCTGCGGAACCATACCGCACGTTCTTTGTGTTATGGGTGCGGACCTCTGTAAAACTCAAAAAGGCGAGAAAGTAAAGATAAAAAGTGGATTTCAGATGAATTCTAGAAGATTCTAGATGGGAATTTTTGGGAATGGATATGCTTTGAGAAGGTTCATGCATCCCTCACTTGATGGAGCTAACCCCTTGATGTAAGGAGCTAATCCCTTTGAAGGAGGATTCTATCCCTTCATATTTGGAACAGAAAACCTCCTCTTTTCCACTATAAAAAGAGGCCATGGGTAGCCTCAAAGGGAGTTCAAGCTTTAAGATATTTGAAGTTAAATGCCGTTGAGATTCAGAATCAGTTAACTAAGAATTTCTGTGAGGTTAAATCACTTACCTCTATTCGTCTTGGTTCAAAGAGTGCAATGCTTGTCAAATTAGAAGAGATTCCTGCTTCGGACCCCGGGAGGACCTGCACGACATCAAGGCACAGGTTGTAAAGGTTTTCTTTATTTGAAGTTAATACAAATATACTCATTTCTCTCATTAAACTGTCTATTTATGGTTTATTTCATAAATTCCTTGATCATTATGATAAGTATGGTTTATAATAATGTCTATACAGGTGCTGTGTAAAGTTTTTTCTTGTTTGTGACTGCAGATTCACGAGGAACGTTCTTTCAAGTGCACGGGAAGGACTTCAACGAGATCAAGCAATCGTTGGAAATAAGGTAGGCCTTACACCTATATAGTGTCTAAAAAGGTATGCTTTTGATGATTATTTCAGTGGCTTTTTAGTAGAATTTGTAAACCTTTTTGCATCATGAATTTGGAAAATAATAAGGAACTATAACAAAACATGTGAGAATTGATATGCAAGAATTAACCGCTGATAATTGTTATTTTTCTGTGTAGGAAAAGGTGAAAACGAGGAGTTACCGTTCCAAAGGAAAGGACAAAGACGAGATAACTGTTGTCCCTTTGAAGGGGAACCGAATGCAAACAAGGCTAAGCAGATCAAAGCAGTGTTTGTTTCTTAATGCATTGTGTTTAGTGTTTTATGATGTTTTTGGTCTTTTGATGGTTTTATGTTCACAAGGAAAAGAACTAAATGCTAGTGGAAAGAAGCTACTGGTTAAAAACAGAGTGAAGCCTAATTTGTTGATGAAAAATGACAAATGCAAATGCAAATACTGAAACAGAATCAAACCTAAACTATGACTAAGCAGAATACAAAGCTTGATAATGACTTCAAGAAAATGAATCAAAACATAAACTTAACTTGTCCAATTCTTTCATTAAAGGTATTTTGGAAGAGCTTGAGAAATGGGTAGCTAAGTATAAAAATTCTCCTAACTAAACAATTAAACAATCAACTTATAATGATACAACATCTTATCCATGATTAAAGATTTGTTGAAACATATTTGGAGAAGAACATTGGTAACATCATAAGATCTCTACTCTAAGACTAGCTCCTAATTCTATTCTGCAACTTAGTTTAACATTACTAAACCTTACTCAAAAGTTATAGATTTCTTTTTAAAGTAGTCTTTTGAGGAAAGGCTTTGTTTATGAAATGGTAAAGAGGTTGCAAAAGTACTTCAGACCTTGGGTTGATACTGTTTTCTGTCTGGATGATTATGAGTTAATATAGGTTTGGAACAAAAGAAGTTTTGTAAATAATGAAGGCCGTGGTGTTTAAGTTTAACAACTAATGTAAATTAATATGCAATGAATGACAACTAAATGTGGAATGTACATACAGTGAGCTAACTAGACTAAAGTGCTACCAGTCTACAGTAAACAGTGCTAAACTAACAAGCCATTATCAAACTTAAAACGAAATAACAGAGCATGAATTGAATGCAATTTGACTCCGGAGTACCCTAACTAAGTTATCATGCAATTAATCTATGGGATTCTACAACCTATTTTGTCCATCATGAATGTTATTTTGGAAGAGCTTGTTAGAACAATCCTGGCTGTACAATTCAATGCAAATGCAAACATAAAGACTAAAAGCAATTACAATTAAAAACTAAGACATCACAGCTATTTCCTACCCATTGTTATAATATTTTGGAAGAGCGTTTTAAGAGTAAGATCAGCTATGCTACTTAGTATAAACAAACAACCGAAACCTTCAGTATCACAATCATGCCTTAGTCATCATAATTATTTTTTGGAAGAGTTTACTAGAATAAGTTCAACTGTGATAATGAACAAAAGAAATTGCAATTAAAATCTATCACACTACAGCCATTTCTCATTCATTATCATGATATTTTGGAAGATTTTCTTAGAACAAGTATAGCTATAGTGACTAATGAAATTAACTATGAACTCAAACTTCAAAAACGTGAAAATGACTAAGATACTTATCTAAATTGCGAAAGTAAAGCCGCTCAGGAGGTAGGGGCCCTCTACCACCAGACAGAATCTAACTCAAGATCAACTCAATGCGTTCAAAGCAATGTTGTCTTCTTCATTAAAGGAAAATAAATTAAAACAGAGTATTCTCGGTCTTCAGAAATATTGCAGTCAATCCATGAAATCTAATCAAAATCTAGAGCCTGTCTCTCGGTTTCCCAAGTACATTTATACAAGTCTTCATAACAGAACTTGCAACAATACGGGGATCATTGTCTTTCCTTATCAAAATATTACTAGAACTCTAAAGATGGTAGCGTAAAGGGATAAAGGAAATCTGGACTGTCCTTTTCCTATTAGAAGTCTGCCTCCTTGAATGAGTTCCCACGTACAAAACCACGTCCAGAATTCGGTTCATTCTTCATGGTGAGCAACAAACGTTGAGGACATGATGTGGAATATACCCATGTGTGGCTTTTCCTGAGAGGACACCTGGAACATGCTTGAACGTGAAGACAGCTGCAGAATTGACGGTTAGCTACGGAATGTCTGCATTCTGTAGCTAGTTTCAGTTCAAAATGCATTACAATGACAAAATCACAAAACTTAGCAAGTTAGCCATGTTATTCATTCTAAAAGTAATTTTAACTAATTTCATTGATCATTTGGGCCTGGGATAACAATGGACAAAGGAAAATGGAGTGAAGTAAGATAAAGAAAGAACAATTTTGGGGCTCAACAATATGTTCAAAAGAATAATCCAGAATCTCAGATTTTGGGAGATAAGGCATCAGGTGTACAAACAAGGACTCTTGTAGGATCCTCTAGCTATCTGGCATTTCTATCCACTATTGAACCACACAATGTCAATCAAGTTAGCAAAGATGAATTTTGGGTTCAAGCCATGAATGAAGAGCTTGATCAAATTGAAAAAAATGACACTTGGGAATTAGTACCAAGACCTCATAACAAAAATTTCATTGGAACTAAATGGATATTCAAAAACAAGTTAAATGAAAATGGGGATGTCGTAAGAAATAAAGCTAGACTTGTTTGCAAGGGGTATACTCAACAAGAAGGTATAGACTTTGAAGAAACTTTTGCTCCTGTAGCTAGACTTGAAGCCATAAGAATGTTTCTTGCTTTTTCAAGTTTTCAACAAATCAAAGTTTATCAAATGGATGTCAAATCTGCTTTCCTCAATGGTGATCTAGAAGAAGAAGTTTATATAGAACAACCAGAAGGATTCATTTTTGGAAATGATGAAAATCTTGTTTGTAGACTTAAAAAGGCTCTATATGGTCTCAAACAAGCTCCAAGGGCATGGTATTATCGTCTTGACAAATATCTTCATCAACAAGTATTTTCAAAGGGGTCTGCTGATAGTAACTTATACACAAAAATTGAAAATGATAAACTATTGATTGTGGTTGTATATGTTGATGATATCATTTTTGGAAGTAATGAAGAATCTATGAGTCAGAAATTTTCTTCTGTCATGCAGCAAGAATTTGAAATTTCTTTACTTGGGGAACTAACATTCTTTCTTGGCTTGCAAGTGCATCAAACTACAGATGGTATATTCTTGTCACAAGCAAAATACCTTAAGCAAATTCTGAAGAAGTATGGCATGGAAGAGTGCAAACCTATAAGTACACCAATGATAACCGGATGTAATCTCAGTTCTCATGATGATTCTCCCACGGTGAATCAACCAGAATACAGATCTATGATAGGAAGTCTTCTGTATCTCACTGGGACTAGACCGGATATTATGCATGCAGTTGGGATTGTTGGAAGATTCCAAGCCAATCCAAAAGAGTCTCATCTTCAGGCTGTCAAAAGAATATTCGAATATCTACAAGGAACTCAAGACTTTGGACTATGGTATCCAAAGAATGCTGATCTTACTCTTCATGCTTACACTGATGCAGATTGGGCTGGAAATGTTGATGATCGGAAAAGCACTAGTGGTGGTGCATTCTATATGGGGCCCCAGTTAGTATCTTGGTTCAACAAGAAGCAAAGCTCTATTGCCTTATCTACAATAGAAGCAGAGTATGTGGCTGCCGCATCATGTTGCACTCAACTTATTTGGATGATGCAAACCTTACAAGACTTCCAAATCAAATGTTCACCTCCTATTTCCATTATGTGTGATAATACAAGTGCCATCAGTATCTCAAAGAATCCTGTTATGCATTCCAATACCAAGCACATTCCCATCAAGTATCATTTCTTACGTGAACAAGTGCTTGAACAAAAGGTGAAGTTGGAGTATGTTCCCTCCAAAGAACAAGTTGCTGATATATTTACCAAACCTCTGCCTAGGGAAGCGTTCGAATATCTCAGACAGAAGCTGGGAGTAGTCTCTGCCATGTAGAGGATCAGATCTGATTAAAATTATGAAGATTAATTTGGATACGCAGGTTTCCTGAAAGACAGTCGCGTATATACGCGAGTTAATACACAGAAAACTGCGTATGTGTGGTTGCTGACAATTTTTTTGGGTCGACATTTCTTCAGCACAAGCCATGGTGCTGTTTGGTATCTCTGATGCTATTTGGAGTCTCTGGTGATATTTCGGCTCTTATATTTCTGTTTCATTCTCTGATTTTGGGTAAATATGCCTTGATGATTTGCTGTTGAAAGTGTTCAGGATGCACAAGCAAAGGGGGAGCTTTGGTCACATGGAAAGGATGCATTGGATGCACATATTCAGGGGGAGCATTAGCCTTGCTGAGAATAATGCATTGTTGGCATTATGTTGATTCTGAATTATGATCTCTCTCTTGAGATCCTTTTGTCTTGGGTATAAAGAGTCATATTTGTAATTTGATGAAAAGATCATGTTGAGACCTATGATGTAAATTGTAATATTCAGTCATGTAAGGACTTTTTCAATGTGTAAACCCACTTGGTTGGGTAGTTGGATCAAAATGTGTAAGCCCACTTGGTTGGGTAATTGGATCAAAATGTGTAAACCCACTTGGTTGGGTACTTGAGTCTCATCTGTAAATCCACTTGGTTGGATCTTTGATGTAAGTATGAGTCCTTGGTAATAGGAAGGTCATAGAGTCATGTACTTCATTGAAAAACACGTTTGAAGATCTGGCATGAACTCAGGGGGAGCATGGTAACTTCAGTGCACATCTGATCTACATCGCTCTTCTTTCGACATGAGGAGAAAAACCTTGTGTTGCTGTTGATCCTCCCTTTGCCCTTGATGTCAAAGGGGGAGAGTGACATGGTGTTTGAATAGGGGGAGAGTATGATTATGCTTAATGTATCTATCTGTTATTATCAAACACCATCATGGTTGCCATCAAGTCCAAAGGGGGAGATTGTTGGCAATATGATGCAGAGTGTTGTCCTTGATGGCAACCCACTTGATAAAGATGATGGCAACACTTGAAGAAGATGATGGAAACCTACTTGATGAAAGTTGTACTTGATGGAAACTGACTTGATATACTAATTAATGATGTAAATCTGATGTGTCTACAGAGCAGCTCAGATGTAATGATGAAAGGAATTCCAGTATGTGCTAGACCAATGATGAAAAGTGTGTGTTTCAAGGCATACACGGGTTTGTCTAGGAGAAGTAGCGTATGCACACGGGAAAGTACGTGCCAAGTCGTGTATGCTCAATTGCGCTCTAAAAGTGTAAAACCAGGGGTTACTACCATGGTATTGACCCATTGTATTGAGTGTTGGGTTGTCTATTTGATCCCGTCCAGGAATACCATCGGAAGAGGTGTGGTTTTGGCTCATGGTATTAATAAAGGGTAAACCTATATAAGGAGAAGAAAATCATTGTGCAAAGTGTGTGCAAGTGTCTGGGCTTTAATGAATATTTCACTCTGGAGTATATCTGCATGGTTGAACTCTGCTCTTAATTGATAGATCTGAATCTATGATGTATCTATGAACATGATGAAGGATCAAGATCTCTAGATCTTGAAATGATGAATCTTTTGGATGATCTGAAAAGAAGTAATGAAGACCTGGCGCAAATCTGGTGAAGAAGTTGAAGAAATTTGGGTAATTTCATAGATCTGGTCTGTTCTGCAAAGTTTATATTTTATAGATCTATACGCAGGTTTGTTTCATGGAAGGCGCGTGTATACGCGGATTTGTTTCAACAAAGTCGCGTATGGACAGATAGGGTTGTTCTCATAAATGCACAGATGTATATGCGGGTTCGCGTCATCTAAAGCGCGTATGATATCTGATCAAATGGTTTCTCAAGGTTGAATGTGTTTCTTCATACTTGTTCTGAAGTCTGGGATATCTCTGATATTCTGGTTACAATGGTTTCATTGTTCTGTTTGAAGCATTGGGAAAAGTATGATAAGTGAAGGGTTGAGTTGGAGTTGTTGGATCCAGTTTGAAAATTGATGAAACGTGGTCTGCAGTGGATCTGAGGGTTGAAGCCTTCAGTATGTATGTAGAAGCTTTTTGTGTGTAGAATATGGAGTTAATATCAGGGGGTAGTAGCTCCCTTCCAGGAGAGGCTGCTAAACAAGTGCAGGGGGTTGTAGCTCCCTTCCAGAAGAGGCTGGTAAACAAGAGAAGGTTGTATCCTTCTGCAAGTGGGTGCCTGCGTGCTGGTATGAGTCTGCGCCAGTACATGGTTGTAAGAAGTTTTCTTTATATAATAAAAATTGAAGACTAAGATGACAGTAGCGGTGGTTTTCTCCCAAATTGGGTTTCCACCTTAAATCCTGGTGTTCATGTGTGTGTGATGATTTATTATGTTCGTACTGCTCCTGTTTACTGTTTTCTAAATATCTGATGAATGAATGATGCAATGATCTGAGTTAAAAGATAAATGCATAATTAGATTTCTGGGCATAAGCGAGTTTTATTTCTGATATCCGCGTATATACGCGAGTTTCATTCATTAAAGTTACGTATGGGTTTAAAATCAAGGAGAAGTAAAAATTTTCTCTGTCTGCACTAAATACTGATTCACCCCCCCCCCCCCTCTCAGTATTTTTCCAACATATCTCTGATGACGAAAGAGGGGGTGACTTTTGATGTGATGGTCCCTTCGATGCCCTTCGCGCCAGTTTTGAAGCCGATCTTCCAGCTAGGAGGCTAGAGCACAATGGTGTTGTCAATTTATGCATCCACCACCATATAGGGGAGCGAAGTCTAGGCTTTATCCCTGTGTGCTTTGATCTAGATGTTGTGTATAGTGATCTAAAAGGCTGAAATTTCCTTGTATTTGTCATATATGGTAGGGGACAACCGTGGTCGAAAGTTAATGGCTGCAGCAAAACTACTCTGGAAGAGGACCCATAAAATGTGGTTGTCCTCGAGATGTTGCAGGTCCCTAGAATCCCACAAGTGCTCATAGCGAGCCCCTTCGCAAATGTCCATGGTAAGTTCAGGAAGGACTGACTCTGCAAGGGGCTTCCCAGGCAACCAATGCTATGAGGAACAGTAACCAAGATTAACAAAAGGTGCGGCCCTCCTCCTGGGACTCGCAAACATTAGTCAGAAACTCATCACACAGATACTGGGCTTAGTTAAGACATACCCCTTTTCCGCATTGGCCTGTTGACTGAATTACGTAGGCTGGGACAGACTAACGTTTTTCATCATTTTGCACACCATCAACATCATGCCCAAATGCGTGCCTTGGTCCCTAATAGAATTGATTATAAAATCCTGAGTATTGCGCTCCACATGGTAGGTCTTACGCACATACTCAGCCAATTCTGCCTCATACTCTTTACCCATGCACTCCAGAGGGTTGGGGCCGTGCATGGGAAGGACAGTAATTTTGTGCACCACGCAGTGTCGATGGGGATCCTGTCCTAGATCCACAGGCAGCCATCATGAATTAGGGCAAGTAACTGTTGGGCTAGTCAGTCCGTCATGTTGTAATGACCGAAGTGAGGCATCCTTAGAAAATTTAGGAGCCCAGACCCAACCAATCCATGCACCCAGTGCTGAGGAACAATTTTAATCCCATTGTCTTCCTGAATCAAGGTATAATTAAGGTGCCAGCTCAGGGAAGGCCTCCAGACTGGCCAAGTCATGATCATCAAATTTTATCTTGTGCAACTTTCCAACAGGGTCACCAATGATAGGGACTTCTCTTGGGGTCAACAGTGTCTACAAATAAGTGATCAGGCCATCGAGGTTCTTTGGCGTGTGTGTCGAGGTTGTGCGTGGTCGAACAAAGGGAGGTAACCAGCTGATTGGTCCGGCAGGCTGGGCCTCCTCCTGAGCAGCTCGTGCTAGGGGTGCCACCTTCGGGGATGTTCCATTTCATGGGGAAGCACGAGGTGTCCCCTTAACCCATTCCGTGGGTCTCAGGGGTTTCCCAGAGTCTTCTATTTTTTCCTTGCCCTTCTTTGTGACTAGGGTGGAGAAAACTTCTTCGACCTCTAACTCAATTTCCACCACTTCCTCAATGCCCTGTTCCGTCGTGATGACTGGTTCTGAGGGTTCAGCAGTATTTGTAGCCGACATCCTAGCACGAAAGACAAATTCTAAATTGCTACTGTCCGAGGGAGCAGGTTTCTCAAACTGGAAAGAGACGCTAGAGGCACATAAATTCTTACAGCACAAATTCATCTAGGACACATATGCTAAGTGCGATCTATTCAAGCGATACGGAACCCTTGTCTAATCTAGCCCACCTATTTTATAGCTTTGGCGATCACCCAATGGTAGGGTAGATTTCATGTGGAACTTACCATCAAGTAAATGGTAAAAAAATCTCTAGAAATCACCTCATTAAATGTTGGCTGTCCATCCCATCCAACGGTAATTTTTTCGTTTTACCCTATATGACTGTTCCAGTGGCTAGTTTTCGCACCCTGGGTGCACTCAACATACCCCTGCGCCCCTAATGCACCAGCTACAACTTGAGCTTATTTCTTCCAAATGTAATCCTACATCGCCATAGCCCATCTTGCAAGATTTTTTTTGTTGTTGTCTTGCCTACATAGTGACCTCCTGCTATGCCTTCGTGAGCCTCTGCCATGATAACGTGCCTTTTGTGCTCTAGAATGTCTCTACATAACACTTCACCAGTGGCTAGTTTATATAAAGGACCTGCGACAATGGTAAAATCCGTCGCTCGGGTAACCAACTCCTTCTTTTGTCATACCGAAAATTCCGTAGATGCCATGCCTCTAGTCATCAGCTGAATGATATCAATGAAGTGCGCATCAACGACCCTAATGGCGAACAACTGCACATCATGCAATCCTTCCCTCAAGTTAGTGGGTTCCCCACCCATCTTAATTCAGGACCAGTGATCTGGCCCAACTTTCAGCTTTGCTGGCTTGACCATGATTTCAAAATCATATTCTGGAAACATCAACAGCCACCTACAAAGGTTCCCCCCCAACACATTCTTAGTCACCAGGGACTTTAAAGCCAAATTATTTGTAAACATCTTAAAGTTTCCTTCCAATAGATAGTGTCGATACTTCTGTATTGCATAGATCAGGGCCAACCCTTCCCTCCTCATTGTGGCATAATTTTTCTTCGCACTCAGGAGTTCGCGACTAGAAAATGTGACTGGGTGATCAATGTCTCCGGCGCCAGGCTGCATAAGGACTGTTCCTAGGGCAATCCCTGACGTGTCAACTACACATGACATTCCATCGCCCCATTGGGAAAATTAAGAATAGGTGCAGATACCATTCCTTCCCAGAGTAGTTCAAAGCTCTTCTGGCACTCGTCATCCTAAAAGAATGGAACATATTTCTTAAGCATTTTGTCCAGAGGTGTGATGGTCAGTGCATATCCCAGAATGAACCTTCTGTAGTAGTCCGTATTTCCAAGGATCGAACGCAGTTTTTTCTGATGCTTTGGCGCGTCCTCAGTCTGTAGTGGAGGTCCCGCAACTGCATGCTCCCTCCTGACTCGAGAATAGTGATATTGCGCAGATCCTCATCACACACTTTTATACTACCAGAGTCATCAAAGTAGGACAGTTCTCTTACCTCTAAAGATATGCAGTGGAAGTCCTTTGTAATCTACAAGCAGCACAACGCAAGGACATCATGCAGCCGATTTTCCAATTTTCCATTTCCTCGTCGGAGTCGGAGAGGCATTCGCTATCTCTTTCCTAAAAAAGAATACCATTGGCCATAGGATTGACCCAGTTTTTGTTCCTCGCATTTAGCTTATATATGTGATCCATCTCTTCTTCCTCACGCACTGACTCTGTATACCTCTATCCTTCTGAGGGATATAGTGGTACTATCACCCGTTTTCCTTCACTTTTAAATACCATGCTCCTCTTTTTTAAGTTGATAATACCTCCCATATCTATGGCCCATCCCAATCTTAGGAGCATAGGATAGGGGTCCATATCTTCTAAAATATGAATGATCTCAAAATCAGCTCAAATTTTGACCCTCGCTATGTCTACCATGATATTTGGTAATCTTCCTAAAGGTATGATCTTCTGCTAATTAGCCATGTGCAGCTGGATCGTGGACCATTCCAACTTAGGTTCTCCCACTCACTGCTAGGTTTGCTTAGGTAGTATGTTTTCATCCGAGCCTAGGTCTAGAATAACCTGATCCATCTCATAGTCAACAATCTTCCTGGTTAACCACATCTCCCTGCCAGTGCATCTCTTATGCTTACAGTTTGTGTACAATGTCCTTAATTTCCATGGTTGAGGTTGTCTTTTCTTCGTAGCTATATATTAGAGTTTGGAGGTTTTCTACGGCCCTTTGGTTGCGCAACAACTTCATACATGCCTGCAGGAATGGTTTGACCTCATCATCTGCCTTGAGGTTTGCAGGGGCCTTAGGAGTAGGTGCCTCAGCCTTAGCAAAGCCTTGGCGAGCTACAAAAAAGTTTTCTTCTTCTTCCCGTAAGTCCAGACCTTCTGTTTAATGGTTTCTTTTCGGATGAGAAGCTCTACCTCAGCTTTTTCTGCAGCTCCTCTAGTGGTCATGCCGCTATGTGTGATAACATTAATACTTGGCCCTTCATCCTAAGGTTCCACCTTGACCCTTTGTATATTCTGTGTAGGTGTCTGTTGCTTCTCCTGAATTTTGGCCATCAGAATCTGGAAATATTTGATCACATGATCCAGTTGTCTATAGTATCTGCAGGACTATCTTGCAGGATTTATGCAATCCCTTGCAAAGTGCCCTATTTCTCTGCAGTTATAGAAAACTAGTTGTCCTCTCCCTCTACCTGCTCTTCCACCTCATCCCCCTCCCCTGCCCCTGGCTGGAGAACCACCTATGCCCGAGGGGGATCTTGGTGATGACGGCTCCTCCTATACCCTATATAGATTTCCTCGATCCCTCATTAGATCGTATGTTCGGTAGTTATATTCATCATGGCCTACATACCTAGAGAACTTGCACCATTGTTGCTTTATTTCTGGGACATATGCAACAAGGTGGGGGCAGTGGTTGGTATCGTGCAGCCCAGCAACATGACAATCATTGCACCAAAGAATCAAACTAGGTCCTGTAATTTCCCTAGGTCACAATAGACTCGGTCCCCCAGCCTCTATGTAGTCTGCTAGGAGAGGACAATTATCCTTGGTGTGTCCATTCACTCTGCATCGTATGCACCATATTTCAAGGCTAGCCTCCATTCCTCGTTCCTTCCATAGATTCTGGATCTCCATATGCATTGATTCTAGCTGGCCTTAGATCTACTGTACTCCTAACTGGGTATCATCTCTTGGTGCAGCTTCTATCTTCATTGCAATTTCCAAGGCCTTTTCATGTGATTCAATGGTTTGATGTCCCATTGGTACGCGCAGGTGGGGTATCAGCATAGAAATAAACCATTTCGTGTGCTGCCTATCATCGTACATAAATACTCCCTCTCTAATTACCTTCTTTAACCTTTGGTCGGCCTCCCATACGCACTTGGATGGTCTTTGCTTGAAATCCTTCAGATCGTTCACTATCTGCGAGTAGGACTTGGGATTCTTGTGCTGTTTCTTTAAAGAATTTTTAATCTCCTCGATGGTGGCATTCACATGTTGGTTGATGTATCCCATGTACCAGTCCAGAGCCCTTCCCTCAAAGGCCAGGGATAACTGCACCCTCTTGACCACATCGTTGGCTATGTTCTGCACAGTCCATACCGATTCTGTGACGAACCAAAACCGATCCATTTCTTCATCCCCTACGCCCTTGAAGGAGGGTAGCTTCATGTGCAAGGCCATATTGTCTTTCGGTGGTGGCGGAGGTGAATTATTACCCATATGAGGGTTCTATGGTGGTGTTGATAGAGAGTTATGCGTAGCAGAATTTCTTACTCGACTGTAAAAAATATCGATCCCCTTCTTGATTGGTTCTGTAGTATTTACCACTGCGCGTTGTACCCTCAATTTGGTCAGAGATCATTCACTATGTATGACTACACAGGATACTCTTTTCTCATAATAATATTTTAATCAGTAATGGAAGAGTTTTCATAAACTTACCCCAGAAACCCTTGAAGAATCTTCATTTCGCCTCGGAGTAGGACACAACTTGATCAATCGCAAATTCTGTCACAAAACCTTCTATCACACTGTCCACCCAATGATCTACCATGCGAGCGATGGTGTTAGCAGTATTTTATAACTGTCGAATCAGCTTTGGGTTCCACTGTGTGATTTTTTCGTCCTTCCAACACTTTTGGAAATCTATGAGCCTTGCAAGCCACTCGTGAAGCTCAGTTGCAAATGTCACAAAGAAAATCCCATAGATATTTGTGAAAATGTACTTATTCTTCCACTTTTCCGCTATCAACCTTATGCTATGATTCTCTTTTATCACAAATTCTTGAATTTTTTTTTCGAACCACTCCTCAATTTCTTTCTTCTCAGGTTTCCTATAATATCCCCAAAAGGGAACAAGTAGTAATATAAAACAACATTGCTTCAGAAATAATGCAGTTGATCTAAACAAAAGTAGGAGGCCAATATGGAGGCTCAATAATCACTTATACATCAGCAAATCAGATTTACAATGTGGCCCATACAATGTATAACAGGAAATAGTAGACTATAATAGAAGAAATCCCTCAAAAAGAAGTGCTACAATCACATATATTCACTACAAAGGCTTGAAAACATTATTTTATTGAGCATATAGCAGTTGAATATTACAACTTAGATCTAGAGCTAAATAATGCATGAACATTCAGATCTATGACATATCCATACACTATAGAATCTCTACTTTTTATACGCCTTAGGGTTTTCAACAATACTGTAATGTCCCAAATTAGCCCAAGCTAATTGGAACATTTCATTTTGTCTTAATTTTATGCATTGATGAATAAAATGTAAAGGAGGACATGAAAAACTCCTAAACTCAAGAATAAATCAGTGCCTATGTGAAAAGAGGAATATTTCAGCTACTTGAATAAAACTTGCAGGTGTGGAAAGGGTCAAGACCACCAAAGGAGATCCTATTTTACCAAGTCAACCAGCGCTGTCTAGGTTCATTGAACCTCCTAGATGGACTGCATAGTTCTAGAAGGGGTCTCCAAGTGTGAAAGGGGCCAAAGAGATGAAGTGGTTTAGGGTTTTCCAAGAAGCTCTAATGTTATAAAAAGGAGGAAAAGGCACATGAAAGAGGTTGTTGATGATATTTCGAATTATAAGTTGCTTGAGCAACTCTACTTCTCTTGGTTGTTTAGCTAGAGAAGGAGGATTTCCTGTTTAGGAATCCTCTCTCCTTCCTTTGATTAGATCTTGGAGGAGAATGTGCTACATCTCTCCACTATCCAGAATTTTGTCCAAGCTTCATTTCCATTAGCAACGCTGGTCCTATTGAGGGTTTTGCAGCTGCTATGAAGTTGCAGCAAGTGGTGGCTCAGATTTGCAAATATCTAATTGTTTAGAGGGATTTCTCTCAGGGAGGGTGCCTTGTGACCACCCGGAAGAGGACCTCTATTGTACTTTCATTTCAGATCTTTTTATTTCATATATTTTCATATTTTTTTCAAGCTACAACGTTGTCTCCTTAGGGAACTGCGTTATTTCCTATGTACTGCTTCACTACTGTTAGATCTTTCGTTGTACTTGTTTTCTAATGATTGAGGCTTGCCTCTCATCTTGTAGATTCATATTATAGCTTGTTGATATCTGTTGTACAGATATGATATACTGTAATAATATTCATCTTCAGCAATTTCTAGAAGTTTCCTGCAGTTCCATGTATTAGAAGTCAAATCTACATCTTCTTGTGCAATATTGTGTGAAAACCCCAAAGGGAATTTGTAGAAGAGGCTGAGTGGTTTCCAGATCTGGTATAGATATGATGTTATAGCCATAGATATTCCATGTATCTGAGTTCCATTATTTATCTGCTAAAGCACACTTAGAGGGACGCAGTCCATTCCTTTATGCAAATTTATAAATGCCGGAGATGTCATTTTAGTGGATTTATGCACTATTATTCCATGTGATTTGCTATATGTTAATGGGAGAATATTTCATAATTATGATCTGATGTTTCATGACTGAAATCTAAACCTTATGGCTGGTCTCCAATGATTATTGGTCAAACTGCGCAATTCTGGTTGCTGGGTTTTCATGTTGCAGTAGCTCTTCTCTTTAGCTGATTTTTAACTAGTCAGCTTCGTGGGAGATCTGTTTAAGGTCCTTAAACACATTTTTTAAAGCTAAAATTCAGCATGTAGGTCCCACATAGCCTAAGCTAGGGAATCCCAGCATTTTTCTATGTTATTTTTTCACTCTCATTCTTATACAGTGTTTTCCCTAATCATGTTGTAGAATTTCCTGAAGAAGAAATCTCTCGCTCCTTCCTTGTTTGGTTTTTGCTCCTCTTTGGATTCCTTCTTTAGATATGAATATATAAGAATCCCAAGGGCTTAAAAATCCATTTTTAGTGTGTTATTTCCATCTTTTCTGTGTTTCACCAATCTTCTATAGACAGAGTCTGGAACGGGCCAGGGAACCTCTGGTTTTCACCATCTCTTTAGAGATGATATAACTAGTAAATGCCCTACCAGTCTATATATGGTTTAGATCTATTGGTATGATCTCATATTTATGTGATAACATAGTGGAATATTTTAAGATATTCCCTACTGAGCCTGATTTTCTCCATTTGTGACATTAAAAATACATGAAGCATATGGAGTAGATCTGAGATTTTATGTACCAAATCTACAGAATGATTTAGAATTTATGAAGAAAATACAGGAGTATTAAGATCACATTTTAATATGACATGGAATATATTAGAAATCAATGGATCACCACAGTGAAGGGAAGATTCCCAACACTAGAGATCACTCCTCCAAATTTATGCCAAAAGACCCTGCAACTTTGCACTTGCAGATAACACAGTTCCGGAGGATGGATTGCACTGCAGACTTGAAGAAAAGTTTGGCCTGAAGCCAAGGTATGTATCTGAAGCTCCAATGATCCAATACACTCTTTCCAATGGGATAGAAATCTTTCCCAATGAAAATATGCACTATATTGGCCTAGATCTGAATAGAAATAGCCTCCACTTGCTGCAGCTTACAAGGACAACCAAACCCTCAACAAGATCTGCATTGTAGTTGGAAGGTGAAGCTTGGCCAAATTCCTAATAGTGGACAAGATTAGCAAGACTCTTCCAAGAGGCTTCTCAAGGAAAGAGGTGGGATTCCTGATCAGGAACACCCAGTGGTAAACAACAAGAAAATGATATATGTCTAAACAGACAATATATTCATAAATATAACATATTCAACAACCTTCTTCTGCTATCCTCTTCTTCCTTTTATAAGATATAAGTCTTGCAAAATCCTAAACCATATCAATGATTTAGGTCCTTTCACATGTGCCACCTCCAACTAAAACTGCACTGTGTATCAAGGAGGTTCACTTCATCTAGACAACGTTGTTGATTTGGTCCTGTTGACCCAGTTAATTGTCTCAATCCCTTTCACACATAAGGGTGTTTTATTAAGGTAGCCCAGATTTAGCCTTTTTCACATGGGGCATTGATTTATTCACTGATTTTAGGAGTTTTTATTGTTCTCCTTTACACATTTATTCAAGCAACATGAAAATGAAACAAAATTGTATATTCGCATTAGTTTGGGCTAATTGGGAATATTACAACCCCCCCCTCCAAAATGTTGCTTGTCCTCAAGCAACTGATAAGGTGAGTGTTGCAACACTTCTCCTCCTCCATTGGTGACACCATCATGAGTTAAGATTTTTTCATAAGCTAAGTGTTCACCAATCCAACCCTCTATGAATTGTTCCTCCAAAGTCATTATGAGATGTGCATAGCCCATCCCACAAGGAGTCAAGAACTCAAATGAAACAAACATGGTTGAACCAATGCTCTCCCTGAAATATGTAGCATGAGGTACATAGAGAGTCTCCATCCCATGTGGTAAATATAAAATTCCCATCCTCCCTCCATACGTACCCATAAAAAGTACAATTATATCATCAAGGTATAGAAGCAAAACCACATATAAAAGAACAGAAATTTGAGCATGAGGAGGTGGGTCATAGTCCCACATATGGTACAAGCGTAGTGCATCTCCTACCTGCATCAGATCAAGGTGTGGTAAGTGTTTCCCATATCACTTAATTGTTGCACGTGTCATCTCACTATGGCTGAAAGTGTGAGATATGTTTGGTGCCTTTGGGAAGCACCCATCGTGAAAGAAAATCTCCCTTTGCACAACAAGGGAGTGGCCAAATTCAAAATTTTAGTGGCCCAATGTTTTCCATGAGATTTACATGATACATCACTCCTCCTTGGAGCCATGTCCTGCATAAACATGGTGAAAGAATATGTAAAATCAGAAAATGAAACTTGCTTTACATGATCATATTCTTCACCATCAATGTTCCTCATACACATGGAGTTGTGCATGGATCTTTCTCCTCTTTCCAAAGAAGGAAGAGATGGCTGAAATAAATATTGCACAGAGTCGCATGGCTACCCCAAATCCACATATCTCATTCATTCTTGAAAATGCTAATGTAGTTCTTCTTTAAAGCCTTTCCAATCAAAGCTCCTCATGATGATCTTGTAGATCCTCATGGAATACATATGGCTGAAACATAACTCTTTGTATGCTTCTTGTAGTAACTTCTGCTTGAGCTTAGAAGCTCTAGACAAGAATATCCTACCATGATGATAGATGACCCCTCTTTGGACTAAGTATACCTCTTCATGCAGCTGGTCATAAAGTATCATACAAGTGTGAAGATATTTGGAATAATCCACTAGCAGTTGGGATTTCCAATGCAAATCTACACTGTTCAATAATGACAGTGTTGATGATGTATCAACAGGAATTCCTTTCATGTTTCTTCTCTTCTCCTTGACACCTCCTATGCAAAAGGTGAGTGTTGGAAGTATGTTCCTTCCCTTCTTCTCCTCCCATAGCACAGATATAGAAATGAGATGGGGGTGATGATGATAAGGGAAGAAGATTTCCCTCCTCCTTGAGCTTACCCAAGTCTCCCAGAATTGTAGCTTTGTCTTCAAGTGCTCCAATCCCTCCTAGATCTAAGTTTTAAGCAACAATTTTTGAGGTCTTCCCCACAAAATCTGAATCAGGTGGCCTCCCAGGGGGTTTGCAACTAGATAACAGTGTCCCATGCAGAAATATCATGAACATAATAGATGGGACTGTAAGGTCCTTGCTTCCACTGAGAAAATCCATCTCAGTTTTCTATGTGGAAGTGTTATGTGAGGGGTAAGTATACATGCCTTTGATCATTTGAGGTTCACCACTCTTCTTTTCCACCCATTCCATTTAAAAAGGCTCCCAATCAGTGGTGACTTTCCCCAATATAATTAGCCATTGAACACCCAAGATAACATTGGTGTTTGGTATGTCAACTAAAAAGAAGTGATCCACCAAAGTGTCAGATCCCATGGTGACTGAAGGTGATGGGACATAATGCATGCATTGCATTATTCTATCTCCTGGGACCAAAACAAAGAATCCCTCAAAAGTATCAGTTGGTATTTCCCTCCTTTGCACAAGATGGGCATCAATGAAATTGTGGGTAGCCCCAATGTCAATCAATACATAAACCCTCTGATTCATGATTGAACCTTGAAATATTAAGGTCAAGTACTTAGGTACTCCTCTCAAAGATGCAAGAGTTCCTCCAATAGGAGCAAATGCTCCATTCCCATCCCTTGATGGTGTTCGATCTCCTTCAACATTGTCAGTGTTGTGACCCCTTCTTGGTTCATCATATTCATCTTCTCCAAGATCTGAGAAGACCTCTATATAATTTTCTTTACCAGCATCACATCTATGTCCAGGTACCCATGGTTCTTGGCAAGTGAATCATAGCTTCTTCTTTCTTATATCTCTCTGGACTTCATCATCAAGAGGCTTATTGTATGACCTCTCCTTTGAAGGAGCAACTTTCTCTTCCTTTTCTTTAGAAGTAAAAAAGGGCTTGTGCTGAAAGTTTGCCTTTGATTTTGGCAATGCATCTTGAAGGTCTCTAGCCCTCTCAATGGAATCATGCAAGGTAGTGGGCTTGGTAGATTTTACCAACCCATGAAGAGGTTCATCTAGACCATCGATGAACATGTACACCCTTCTTGTTGCAGGAAAATCAAGAACCATAACAAATAATATCAAAAATTCAAAAATATAAGACTCTGTATTACCTGAGTTCTTCAAATTTGCAAGGCTCATGAAAGGTGCCTCTGGATCGTTTTTATCAAACCTTTCCACTAGCCTTCTAGTGAAATAAGAATAAATAGTCGCATTGGCATGACCTAATGTAGACAAGCCATGGAACCACCAATTGTGTGCTTCACCTTCAAAGTGCAGCACTGCAATCTTGATAGCTTCCATCTTAGGGAACTTGTTCAACTAAAAGTAGATGTCAAGTTTTTCTACCCATGCTTTGGCAGAGCAAGTGGATGACCCATCAAACTTGGGTAAAATAATCTTCCCATAGAGTGATGTCGATCATGATTCTGAGTGAATCCACCATCTCTATGTTGATGCCTTGGTCTTCTTTTATCCTCGAGGTGACAAAACTCTTGAAAACTCAAGTGATCCTTGAATCTCTGATTTTGAGACTCATATTATTCAAACTAGTCTTCAAGGGATGCTTTCTTTTGAGGCCCTTCATTTTCCATAGCCAAAAAGGTATGTATGGTAGAGCGTTGTGGAGCTTGTGGCTAGTTCACTGGTTGATTATTCCAGTGATGAGATATGCCAGAGCTTTCTCCAAGATGAAAAATATTAGGAGATTCCTTGATTCTGTCCATTCTTATCTCTTTGATCTATCTAGCAAGATATTGCATAGCTTTCAGAAGGGTTTTTGCAAACTCCTTCCCATCTTCATCACATCCAGATTCATGGGCTTTACCCTTGTCTTTATCATCATTTGTGTAATCAAATTTATTTTGTCTTATTATTAGATACCAATTCTCTATGTCAGTAAGAGTCTCATCTTCTTCTAAAGACATATTAGCTTCTTAATAAATCACAGGCTGTGCCAAGATGATGCTCTGATACCACTGTAATATCCCCAAAAGGGAACAAGAAATAATATAAAACAACACTGCTTCAGAAATAACGCAATTTATTAGGCTCAATAATCACTTAGACATCAGAAAATCAGATTTAAAATGTGGCCCATACAATGTATAACATGAAATATAAGACTATAATATAAGAAATCCCTCAAAAAGAGGTGCTGCAATCACATATATTCACTAAAAAGGCTTGACAATGTTATTTTATTGAGCATATAGTAGCTGAAGATTACAACTTATATCTAGAGCTAAATAATGCATGAAAATTAATATCTATGACAAATCCATACACTATAGAGTCTCTACTTTACATGCCCCTTGGGGCTTTCAACAATACATGAAGCATATGGAGTAGATATGAGATTTTATGTAGCAGATCTACATAATGATTCAAAATTTCTGAAGAAAATACATGAGTATTCAGATCAGATCTGAATATGACATGGAATAGATCAGAAATCCATGGATCACCAGAGTGAAGGGAATATTCCCAAAACTATATATCACTCCTCCAAAGTTATGCCAAAAGACCCTGCAACTTTACACTTGCAGATGACGTAGTTATGGAATATGGAGTACACTGTAGACTTGAAGAATAGTTTTTCCTGATGCCAAGATATGGATCTGAAGCTCCAATGATCCAATACACTCTTGAAAATTGGATAAAAGTCTTTCCTAGTGAAAAGAGGCACTAGGTTGGCCTAGATATAGCCTCCACTTGTTGCAAATTATAAGGAAAACCAAACCATCAACAGGATCTACATTGTAGTTGGAAGGTGAAGCTTGGCCAAATACCTGATAGCGGACAAGATCAGCAAGACTCTTCCTAGAGGCCTCTCAAGGAAAGAGGTGGGATTATTGATCAGGAACATCCAGTGCTAAACAACATTATTCTTATCTAAACAACAAGAGAATGATATATGTCTAAACAGAAAATATATTCAGAAATATAACATATTCAACAACCTTCTTCTATTTTCCTCCTCTTCCTTTTATAAGATAGAAGTCTTGCAAAACCCTAAACCATATCAATGATTTAGCTCCTTTCACATGTGCCACCTCCAACTAAAATTGTGTTTTGCATCAAGGAGGTTCACTTCATCTAGACACCACGGTTTATTTGGTCCTATTGACCCAGTCAATTGTCTCAATCCCTTTCACACATAAAGGTGTTTTATTAAGGTAGCCTAGATTTAGCCTTGTTCACATGGGGCATTGATTTATTCACTTATTTTAGGAGTTTTTATTGTTCTCCTTTACACATTTACTCAAGCAACATGAAAATGAAACAAAATTTTATATTCCCATTAGCTTGGGAAAATTGGGAATATTACATTTCCAATATTCTCTTGGCATTACCCGATCTCTCTCTCAAAATGCTCCCAATCCTGGAAATGGAACCATTTGTTGGCTCGAGGGGTCCTGACCCAGGTTCAGAGGTTAAGGTTTGCCAACAAGCCCCTATATTGCTGGCCCTTTTGGCAGTGACCTTCTTGCGCAGGCAAAATACTCACACGAAGCAGTATGGGAGGGTGCTGGAACCAGGTTTTCGCATCCTAAGAGAGAGCAGGTAAGCCAAATAGGGTTGCGTTCCCAGCTTATCAGCTTTGTATTTAACATATCTAGTTACAAACTTATATAGCAAAGCTCGTATCTATCAGTACAACAACTATAATCAAAGTAATCAAAAGATCATAGATTCATCTGACAGGAACAAAGATATTCTCACAGCTATAAAACAGATCTATTTGCAAGTTTTCCAATTAGTTATCATCCACAGTTACCAGAGTTACTATGAGTCATAGATTAAATTAGCACCTTTGCGTTAGCAATATCACAAGTAATATCATAAACGCATAAACAATAGATCACGTGAATACTTCATATTATAACAAAGACAGATCCGTAGCAACAACGGATAGCCAACCATAGATCCAACAGTTTGCATCAACAGTAATACATAACTCAGATAATGTAGATATATTCTAACCATATTCACATATATTATCATCCAAAATCCAATACAATCCAATCCCAGCCTGCGCACACAACCAACAGGGTCTGCACATAGCAAGACTAAGGATCTCCACACACACAGCCAGCAGGAGTCCTTACCCTAGTAACCCAACAGATCTAACAATTCGCAACTATCATCAATCTCTATTATTTCATACCTATGACTCAAAAATTTTCATCTATTTATACCGATTTAGCCTATGCATCAATGGGCCGCAAACCGTGGTTTGCGGACTCTTGGTCTACCCTTGACCCATTACAATGCATTAGGGGCTTTGACCCACCCTAAAACCCCTGCATTAGACTAATTAAGACCAAAATATAAAAAACTTATACAAAATCGCAGCTTTTAGGGGACCCTGTTCCAACATCACCAAATTAATTTTTTGTAAAAACCCCATCCACCTGTAGTGCCTTGTCTACTATAGCTTACTATGGGCCTGCAAGTATTGTAACAACTCTGATATGTGTGGATTAATGTATCCTTTACCATCAAATAGTGCTTCCAATTCCTCACATATTGCACCATGGAATATATATCCTTATCGTAGGTGGGGTAGTTAATAAATTTCCCATGAAAAAAATTAGAATGGTAACATACAAGCCTTCCTCCCTACATCAAGACAACTCCCATAGCATGCCCAATCAAATTTGTATCCACTTCGAAAGGTCGTTTCAAGTTTGGTAATGCCAGAACTGGTGCTTGACTTATTTTCTTCTTTAACTCCTCGAAAACCCTATGTTTACCTTTTCCCAACTAGAAACTCTTGTCACTTATTGTTATGGGATGGAGCCATGTTGCTACCTCTGAAAATGATACTATGAATTTCCTCAAGTACTGTGTTGCTCCAATGAAACTCATGACCTCATAAACATTAATAGGAACCATCCATTACACGATGGCCTACATATTGGAATGATCTATATCGATCTCTCCTACACTGATCACATACCCTAGATACACAAAATATTATTGCGCAAAATCACACTTCTTGAGATTTTCTAGCTATTGGTGCTTATTCAATGTTTTTAGCACCTGCATCAAATGTGAAATACACTCCTCCTAGGTAGCACTATATACCATTATATCATCCAATATACATTAAAAAATGAATCTATAAAAGGGCGCAATACATCGTTCATTAATCTCATAAATGTAGTTGGCGCATTACATAGGAAAAATGGCATAACTAACCAGTCATACAAACCTTGCCTTATTTTTAAGGTGGTCTTCCATGCATATTCTTCCTTGAATCAAACCTGGTGATATCTAGACTTCAATTCCAACTTGGTGAAGTAATGTTATTGTTGCAAATGATCTAGCATATCATCTATCGTGGTAGGGGGTATCTGCTCTTGAGCGTGATTTTATTCAACGCCCTATAATCTATAAAAAATTGTCAAGTCCCATCCTTCTTTGTCACAATGATGATGGGTGACCCACATGCTGATGTACTCAATTGCATGACACCATATTCCACCAGTTGATGCAACTATTTCTTCACCTCACTTGCTTCTATAACAAATTTTCTGTACATCCCAATATTTGGTAATGGGGAGTCTGGAAATAGCTAGATCTCATTATCCACTTCTCTCTTGGGTGGTAACCCTTTAGGCTCTTGGAACACATCCTTGTATTCTTATAACAAATCCTCCAATTGTTTCTTTTTTTTCTTAATACACCCCTCCAAGGATGTATTTCCTCTTATTGAATCCTATTCAGACTGAATTTCTCGTAAAAATAATAAAACATACTTCTTGCTATAACTGATCAATTTCTTGGCTTGATTTCCATTTACCACTGAAATTTTCGGCTTGCCTTTATGCGTTTTGATGATGAAATATTTTCCATCCTTGATGAGATGGTACTGATTGGATCTCCTCATGAATATTTCATCTCGCATGTACATGTATGTACTCCCAAATATGAATCCACATACATCAAGGGGAACCACATCTAGATCTACTTCATCAATAAAATCAACACTGATATCAAATCTAATTCTACTTTTTTTGTTACCTTCAAATATAAATCCTTATTTACCCATCCCTTTGGATATGGGTTTGTATAATCATGGAATTCCAGCCCAAATCTGCTGCAATAATATTCTCTTGTGATCCTGAGTCAAACAGAGCATCAATCTTTGTATTCTTGACCTATATCTTTATATGGAAGAGTTTGGTAATTTATTTCTCTTCCTTATTTTGAAGGATACTCATATTCACCTCCTTATATACTAACGTATAGATGATCTTCTCATCCACATCCGAGTTTATTTCAACTTGGTTGCTCGAATCAATGGCCATGAAATTATTCTACTTGTTATGTTTCTTCTTGCTCTTCAGGTTTAGCTCTAGATGAAACTTCCAACACTTATCCTTTGTATGTCCATCAATGTTGTAGTGGTTGCTAGGATATTTCCATCGGTGTGATGTGGTTGTTGTCTTCTTATCTTTTTCCCCTTTTTTATTCTTCTTCCCCTCCTTATAAGCATATTTTTTCTCCCTCAACTTTGATCCACTTTATTGCACTCTTTTCATGCTTATGTTCTCTAGGTATTATGCCTATACACAAGCCTCATCCATTGATTTTGGCTTGAACAACATTACTTGCTCACACAGATAGTGTTGCAGACCCCCCAAATACTTAAGGAGTACAACTAGGTTCTTTGGAAAGATTCCCAATATTATAGCCATATTTATGAATTCTGTGGTGTACTCCTGCACGCTTTTGCCTAAAGTAATGCCACTAGATCCACTGGTCCTCCAGATACCCATTGGGGTAAAAATATGACTTAATGATGGTTTTGAAAGCCTCCCACTTGTTGGGGTTCTTGTGTTTTGGTCAGATTGGCATAAACAAAAGACAAGACAACATCAAACCACTTTGGGATCCTAGGATCTAGCCCTCTTGGATCCAGAGAGGGATCTCTCTATATATGTAAAGAATAAAATATCTTTAAGGTCAGATTTCGGTATTAGGCTAGGTATGAAGCACAAAGGTTTTTGATTTGTTTGTTTGGTTGGAGATAATTAACTGAGAAGGTTATGTGAAGTGAAGAAGGAACTAAATAGAAGGATGTTTCAGCATGGGAAGATAGGTCAAGAGAAGTGTCAATCCATTGGGCTATGGAGTCATAAAAGGGTTTACTCGAATAACAACTATCCAAGGGTTTTCATAGGGAAAGTCATCTATACTAAAGGATCTCTTTAGATAGGTGGTGAGATGGAACATTAAGGAGTGGGTGAAAGAGAGAAACCAAAGTGTAGCCTAAGATCAGGTAAGGAATTTGAACCTATCCTGCTTTTGACATACTTCAAAGGAAACTCTCAATAAAGACATAGAGGGTAGCTTAAGATCAAGTAAATACTTTTAACTTAGCCTACTTTCAGCATACTCTTAAGGAAAAAAAATCCAGCAGTCCTCATGACCACTTTCAGAAAGTACAAAAAATTTAAGATTAAACACAGAGCAAGGCCTAAGATCAGAGAAAGACCTTTAACCTTCTCTTCTTTTGACACCAACTCACAGGGAAACTTTCAAGACAAACTTTTGGAGATGAAACAAGAGGACAGGGCTAACCATAGACTTCCCTAGTTTAATCTTTACTTAGCATGAAATGAAAATATCTTTCAAGGACAATACTTCAAGTTGTACTCAGCAAGACATGGGCTCACCAACATTTCTTGACTGATTATACTCTATAGATTTATCTTTGAATACACAATCAGAGGAAAACATAGAGATAAATATTTACAGTGAGATTTAGGATACTTCCAACAGTATGTCCTAATCTATGCTTGTTGTTCTTTATCAGAGAATAATGGACAGTATGCAAACATGAAAGGAGACAATTACAGTGAGGATAACATCACCAATAATATAGACCAGGATCCTGTGAATCTGCTTTTTCAATTGATGTGCAAAACCAGTCACATACTTTGAGTCCAGTGGCTCTTTACAGTCCAAACTTCTCTTCCCAGCCTATTATATTACAAACTACTTAGATACTTCCCCTCAATAACAGTTCAAACAGTCGATAAAATCCCAACAACCAATCAAAATTTAAAATTTATTTCTCATGATTTCTTATAGGTGAAAGAATGATAGTAGTGGTAGATAGAACTTAAATGATTCATTAAAACAGAAGGATAAGTGTTTTTGAAGCCCATCCTGTTTTAATATCTTTTTATTAACTTTCAGTACTCTTTAGATGAATTAGGCGTCTTCGTCAGATTGATAATAACTCCAAGGGTATGTTATTGAAGTACTCTCTGGCTGTAGTACTCTGTTTATCCTCTGTGACAAGAAAGGGTGAATATTTTCCTTTCAGGTCTTCCATACTTTGTAACTAATGCACTGACAGTTTTTAGGACATTCTGGTCAGAATAGTAACTACTCTGGAGCTCAAAGAAGAATAGAGAATGGGTAGTAGTGATTTGGCCCTTTCTTCAGTTGAAGGAATGTTCCGCTGGTACTAAATCACTGATATAACTTCTTTGAAACATTGATATGACTTGTTTATGTGCTTTAGGCCTCATTAGGCCTCCTTGATCATCTTCAGGTCTTCATCTGTGTCCTGTATGTTTGTAACTGTGGATTAGGCCTTAAATACAATGCGTTGATCCTTTTAATCCTTTTCTGGCGCTCTTTAAGCTTCTGTTGTCCTGTTTGAGTGAATATACAGGTTACAGAGGCACTGGAGGGTTTATGTCAGGGTCAATAACACTGATATCTCAATAAAACATGTTTTAAACCTCCTTAGGGATGTATTCTGCGATCTTCGGCTCTGAAAAAGTCTCTCAGCACTATATATCACCATGACAGTGACCGTGGAGACTGTATGGATTCACCATGCTCTGAAACCTGCAAAAAATGGAAAACTCGTTATAAAAACCATCGGAAGTGGGGTCGGCTACTTCTGAGGCTTGTGGGGATGAAAGAGCAATGATGGAAAAGGTGTACGTAGTGGAAAATTGGCTGAAAAACCATGGCGGAAGGTGAAAATAGGTCTGATGGGAGCTTGGGGCATCGTGGGTTGTGGATCGTTAGATCAGACCAATCAACGGTGATCTATGGTGGAGATTCGTCGACGAAGTTGTTTTGAGGATTAGATGAATGGTGGATGAGTGAAGATGCGATATAACGTGGGCCATTGGATTAGAATAATCGACGGTGGAGATCAGTGGATGGAGTCGTTTGAGAGGTTAGATGAATGAAAAATGGATGGAGGCGAGATTAGATCAGGGCCGTTAGATTAGAATAATAAATGGCTAGGATCTTCTGATGGAATCATTTGGGAGAATAGATGAAAAGTAAACGAAGGGGGCCACGATGCAATTTGGACCATTAGATCAGAGCAATCAACGGCTATGATTAATAATGGAAATGACGTTGCGGAGGGCGGTAAGGCAAAAAACTAGAAAGCTTTTCGCGGAAAAAAGGGGGAAAGCGGAAATGCCCAAAAAAACGCGATTCCACTCAGTGAATGACGCGTGGAAAAATAAAACCACCCATTTCGCGTAATTTTGGAACGTTAACCCCTGGGCGCAAAAAAATTTCAAAATCGCACGTCGGCCATCGAATCTCTTGGTTTTGATTGGACGGTGTGGGTTGCGTGTGTTGGGAGGTAAGATGCACGGGCGGAAAGGTGGGTAGGGCCCGGATGATGTGTGACAGCTTGGAACGCAATGGGGAGGCATCGAGATATCGGGTTAAATCTCGACCGTTAGATCTTTCGAATGAATGGTCGAAGTTAAGAGATGGAGTGGAAGTGTTTCAAAAGGGAGAGAAAGTTTAGATGGATGGGCGGAGTGCGACGAAATCTGGGTCATTGGTTCTTATGGATTCAACGGTCCAGATTCATTTAACATATTAATGCCGGGGAAGGAAAAATAAGCGCAAAGTGAGGTTTTAATGGGGTTTTCTTGGACTTTGAGCGCCTGATTATAGAGATTTAGGTCACATGGAGGAGGGGCTAAAGGGAATAATCCCTCGGGGCTTAATACTTTAATGGAGTGGAAAACTACTTTTTAGGCCTTTTGAAGGGTTTTGAGGGTTTTATAAGCGGAGGTTTTTGATTCTAAGCGCCCGGTTACGGGGTTGGGGTTATATGAGGAAAGGGGCTACAGTTATAAGCCCATGGGGGCTTAACTCCTTCATAGTGAAAAAGGGTGTTTTAGGCCAAAAAATAGGGATTTTTAAGCCAAATGAGGGGTTCTGATAGGTACAAAGGAGGATTTTAAAACCAAATAAAGGAAACTATAAGGTTTAAAAAGGGGGTTTTGATTATTTAGAGGTTTAATGAAAGGTTTTTAGGAGTTTTTGTGAATGGAATAAGGATGAAAATGGGCGATTTTGTGGGAATGAAATGGAGAAAATGGAGGCCTTTTCAAAACAATTTCTTTCACAAAACAGCAGGGCTCATCAATGGACACAGTAGTGAAGATTTCTCTAAGGGGTAGAGGACACATGAAGGCTTCAAGAATGACAGATTTACAAAGGAAATGTTTCTCTTGAAAACTTAGAAACATATTTAGCCACTTGTTTGCTATGTCAAAATTTTATAGGTAGCTAACACCACTTAGTCATTGTAGGTTCTCCCTCCAACCTCAGGTTTTCAGTGTGCCTCTCCCACCAAGTTAGTGCATGGCCCTCCACTTTCAGTCACAAAAATGAGATCTTTTTCCCTTCCTCGATTTGATGGATACTGAAATAAACTTCCAGCTACTGCAAGTAGTGTTTTAGTTTCAAATCATCGATCGCATTATGGTATGGCTTGATATCAACTTTTCTTCCACTTTGAATAAGGATTGATTCACGACACTCGAACTGGGTTGATATTTTCTAGGTTCTTTCTTCAGTTGGTTCTCTGTTTCTTCTCGATCTTCTGATCCCCCTTATGATTTTTCCTTTGCATTTGAACCCTCGTCTTCTCTAAATATCCCCAAATTATTTCTTAGGGTCACCATGAGGAGGTTTACATTGCAGTTTATTTCCACGACTTATTGTTCTAGGTGCGAAAACCTCACCTCTACAATATCATGAGGTTTGTTTACAAATCTATCAGCTGTGATTAGGGTTTTATGATTTTCAGCTTCGCCGATCTAGATCCCTACAATATCCAAAATAATACCTAAAGAAACTTGGCTCTAATAAAAAATTATCCGTAAAATGTCGTGGATATTCCACTAGACATTTTGACAAAACATATCTGATAATACTATATTAAAAATATGATATTATACATTATTATAGCTTTATTAAACTTTAATATTTGTATATTTAACTATAATTAGTGAATACATGCGAATATAAATTATGAAGAAAAGTATAGAATGAAAAAAATAGCTCACACACACATCAGGCACAATATATGCACTATGGGAAACCCTTTAGGGAGAAAACCCAGCTAGAAGGTGAGGTCGCTTCACTCTCTTTCTTTGTCTAGAAATATAGTTGCAGGTTCAAAGAAGTAATGCCTGTGGACCTTGGGCTACTACATTTCATATATAATCTCTGTGTTCTATACCTCCTATCTCTTATGGCTATCTTTGCTTAGCTAAGGAACAAATGGCTCTCGAAAGAATAGAATGCCTCTTCCTCCTAGTGGTCCGGTTAAAAAAAACCCTGATATCATCCTAGTGCTTAATATTGAATACACAAAATCTTAACTAGAGTTACAAAATAGACTCTTCTAGAGTCTTTTACATCAAAAAAACCTAGCTAGCCCCCGTTTTCATGAATAATGGGTGTTGATGCGACATCCTCCCAAACTATAGTTGTGAAAAGAGGAAGTTCAACATATGAGTGGCATAAATTTCGCATAAAAATTCTGATTGAAACATCATGAAAAGGTGTGGAATTAACCAACAAAGTTTTAGCCCCCAAAAAATTTCGTTGGATGCCTCAAAATTCTCCTGAAAGGTTTCAGATCTCGTTTTTCCAAACTGGGTCCCACTATTAAAATCAGTCCCATGAGTTGATACCTCCAAATTTCCACTCCAAATGAAAATAAACTAATGATCCAATCTATATCATTACCTTACATTAAAAAATCCATAAGGGACAAAGTTTTATAGTTATGCCTTGAAAGGTCAATGAAAGGAGGCTTGCAAATTCAAGATTCTCGTTTTAGTTATAGATGCAAAAAAGTAAGGTGTTAGAAAAATTCAGATGTAGAGCGTTGGGCTCTGTTCGAACACCATTGAATGAATGAACAAAAAAATGATGGTCAAGCTAGTCATTAATATGAAAATAAACCCTAATATACAAGAATTGTTGATATATCAAGGTGTATATCAATCATTGATAGTGGAGTTCATATGAACCACCGTGTCATTACCTTGGAGAGACACGTGTTGGAAATACTGAGAGGGGGGGTGAATCTTTATTCCTTTCAATTAGAACCTTAGTTAATCTTCAATTATTATCAGTATTTGTACAATGATAATAGTAAACGAAAGGAACACAAATGCACACATTTTTTAAGGTGGAAACCCTCTCTGGGATAAAAACCACCTAAATTCTTTTCTAATAATTATTTAATATTCAAATCCAATTGAAAATAAAGCTCGAACTTCCTAGAATCTAGAAAATCATTCTTCTCCAGCTCCCACTGGATGGACGCTCCAACGCTCGAGATTCTTTAGTAGTCAACTGAATGGATGCCCCAACACCCAATGAGCTACAACTCTCCCTAGCACCACCCTACCACCCTATCGAAGAATAAATGAAGAATGGACTCCCGTACCAGGGAAAATGATCCACTTTACAATGATATAGAATTATGTAGAAGAATAAGACACACTAGATCATAACCCCAACTATGACACAACCACCTAATGATGATCCTAGACCTCCCGACATTTCCTATTCAACTCTTGGTAGATAGACACTAGTAAAATTTTTACAATGATGTATTTACAATGACTTAGTACAATGATACCTTTACAGTGACTGTATGCAGTGCTCCCCACTTGAAGTCTTCACGCGATGAACTTCTTGCTACTGTTCCGCACCTTGATTTCTTCTCTTGTCATACTACCCTCTGTTGCACCTTGCTTTGCTTTGATGCCCTAGAAAGTCTAGTCCTTTGTAGCCCTTGACAACATATGATCTAGCTTTTTCTTTCCTTCTAGAAGATTGATATTGAATTTGGTGTATCTCTGTTATTTCAGATCCCCAATATGTGATTTTTGGTTTTGTAGTAGTCCTCTCAGTCTTCTTTCCAATACCACAGTTCTAACCCAATTTTTATTCTTCAAGAAAGAGTTATGTCCAATCTCTCACAATGACCTAATTATGGACTAGTTTAGTAGAGTGAACTTGTATGACGTGCCACGTGTCACTGTTTATTCATTCGGATCTGAAATTGATACAGTTAAAACTAAATTTTGTGCACTATCTGTCACTTTTTACATAATTACAATCTCATACACAGAGAGAGATTTATGAATATTTTCCCAAGGTCACTTCTTTGAGATGAATTTCAGGAGCCTACAAAAACACTGACTTCCACAGATCATATCTCAGAAAATTTTGTGCACCTTGATCTGAAATTTTTACAGGAGCTTCCTCAGGATTTTGTCTTCGCCTCATAAAAAATCAGCTTTTGAACCTTCTTAGAAAAAAAATTAGAGCGAAAATTCCATAATGATCTATTTCATGTAGCGAAATCCCTACATAAGGAGTATATGAGGATCACAATTTATATAAATTCTTAGGTTGAGAGGGGCTTCAACAAGTGAATGTGGGAGGGATTTTAGGAGCTTAAAAATTATTAATTATTGACTTCTCAATGACCCATGCCACAACCCCATGGGATTTTAGCCCACTAACTGGGGTTACGAACTTCAAACATGAATATCTCTCAAATCGTGAAGAATTACATGGTGTGCCATATATCAAAAAAAAACATATCGACAAGTAAAAGACATCAAAAATACTCTTGATCGAAAATATAGTAATTTTTTAGGTTAAAATTACAATGCAAGATCTGGGTTACCCCTGGTGCTGCTTGGGTTGACATCAATGATAACCACTGATCAACAACACGTATGTGTGTGTTATTGTGGGCGACGTAGTGGGAAAAATTGAGAACCTTTCGTGTTGTAATATACCACATGTGTATAAGATATAAAAGGTTTTACAATATACATATTGAACTGGTGAATCAAACCTTGTGAATATTGTGTCAACGGTGGTAAACAATAGTTACAAAAACCA
This sequence comes from Pinus albicaulis, assembly GCA_034641835.2. Lineage (NCBI taxonomy): Eukaryota > Viridiplantae > Streptophyta > Pinopsida > Pinales > Pinaceae > Pinus > Pinus albicaulis. The sequence continues at coordinate 522,327,559 of CM076574.1, read as the reverse complement.
TAAATCATTGCAAATAATGTTAATTCAAACCATCGGTTAAATCTAACACTTAGAAAGAAAACACACACACACACGCACACATAGATATATTGTTGTAAAATGAATATTTTTTCAAGGTACAATTACCATGGCGGGGACATAAATGTCTTGTAATATAGGTCTGGATTCTAATATATAATCCATAGGCATACAATAATTCGATTTCCAAACCATTTTTTCTCAATGAAATGGAACACAAAGTTAATAGAAAATCAATATAAATTGATACAATATCAAAGGTATTAATAAAAGAAGACAAATGTTTATGGTGTGTTAAAATGCCAAAATCTATGGATACAATGACTTAGACCTATAACATAGAGTTAGAGGAACATCTTAGTGACATGGTCTATTTTCTATAATGTGAATACACTAGTATGCCCTTGACTTAAAAATGAAACTAGGAAGTCTAGATCTAATCATGAAATAAGGTATAGAGTTAGAAGAAAGACCTGATTCTCAAATACCAAGATCCAAGATATATTTCTTTGCAATTAGTCTATGTAGAATTATTATAAAGTAATAATTATTCACAATTTACGAAATGTAATGGAAGAACTTGAAAAAAAAAATTATACCTATTCTATTTATATAAAAGAAAAAGGAAAAAAGTAGTGTGTATATAGGGGTGTGTTACAAGTGGTACCAGAGTTGTAGGTTACACCATTGGGCCTTTTATGGGTCCTAAACTGAAACATTAATTTTTATATGATATACATATACTCAAACAATTGTTAAGGATTCGAAGTATGGTTGAAGATAACAATGAAAAAACTTCTGTAGGGTCACCTAGGGAAGGTGAGGAGCATAATACTAAATTGGGAATGATGGGAGGAGAAATTGGTATTAAATATAATCATGAATATGATATCTAACAAGTAGTTTGTAGCTTGAAGGAATATTTAGATAGTAAAAAATCCAATCAAGAAAAATGTCCAAAGCTAAGGTTAAATAGATGATATTAATGGCTACATATTCAAAAGTTTGGAGAGAAAAAGAGGAACCTTAAAAGATGGAGAAACTCATAGGAAGAGATCTATAAGGGAATCCACTGAAAGAGTTGATTTTATAACTTATAGTGAAATTAAAACACATGATTTTGATGAAAGGGATGAACAAAAATATGGTTGTAGTACCACTATGTCAAAAAATAAAAGGACTACATCTTAGTTGTAAGGATAATTCAAAAAGATCAGACCTCCAAACTTTGATGGAGAATTTGAAGAAGGAGAAGAAGCTTGGTTTCTGAATATGTCAAAGTATTTTAAGGTATACAATTATCCTAGAAATTTGAAGGCTAGATTGGCTACATATCAACTAACTGGTAAAGAAACTTTGTGGTTATAGGAAAATAAAGCCATAAAGAGAATTATAAGTAAAAATCTAACATGGAAAATATTTAAAAATTAATTTAAAAAGAAATATGTAACAGAAATATACTTCGATGAGAAGTCCAAAGAGTTATATGAGCTATGATTAGTACAATCAACTATGGATGAATTTGTATTTAACAAATTCATTCATGAGATTGTTGAGATATGTACCATACTTGAAAGAAGAAAACGAAAAAATGCATAGGTTCATTAGTTACCTTTATTTTTCATATAGGGAGAGAATTGATTTTAATAATCCAAAAACCATGGATGAGAATAAAAGGAAGGAAAAATTGTGTTTCAACCAGAACAAACATAAGAGTGACATTTCTAAAGGTTGGATGGCCAAGAAAAATGGAAAGTATAATGGTAAGAAGAAAGGATTTAAGAAAAAAACATTTTCCAACACCTTTAGAAGCAATCAAGGAGTAAACTATAGTAGAAGTGTAAATAAACCACAAAGTTTAGGACATAAGAGTGGGAAATGAACATAAACCAGAAATATGAATTTTGGTCAATAAGCCAGACCACCAATTAAGTGCTCAGGCTCCAATGAGAACCATTTGTCGAGGTATTGTACACAGAATCTTGTGAACAAAAAACTAACAATAAACAACATGCATGAAGCCTCTATAGTTAATGATATTTATTGTAATATTCCAAGGATTAGTGTGGCATTGTATGGGACAGAAGCAGATCACCAATGCACTGTGGTGGAAATCCAAGATAAAAAAATTTAGAAAAATTTCATAGTACTAATCAAACCTAGATCTAATTTAAGTTATATTTCCCTTGTTGCAATTGAAAAAAGTGGACTTAAAAAGGAACAGAATAAGCCTTGGTTAGTACAATTAGCCACAAGAGCTAAAATAAAAGTTACTAAAATAAGTAAATATTGTTCATTAAATCTGAATGGAATTAACACTGAACTTAAATTTGAACATTCCACCTTTGGGGTCTTATGATGTTCTTATTGGTATGGAATGGTTAGAACCACACATGGTAATTTTAATTTTTTTAGAGAAGTCTTATACCTGCATTAATAGTGAAGGGAAGACTTATACCATCAAAGGAATTCTAGGAGTATTTTTTGTGAGGTAAATTTATGCCTTGCAATTGAAGAAATGTGCTCAGAAGGGATGTCAAATGTTTGCAGTCCAAATTGAAGACCTTTCCAGTAGTAAAAAAAAAACCATCTTTAGAGGATTATCTTATATTGGAGTAATATAAGGATGTCTTTCTTGAATAAATACCAAGACATCATCCAAGAAGAGATATAGACTTCACCATTGGTCTCATTCCTAGAGAAGTACCAGTATCAAAAGCTCCATATAGAATAAGCATTCCTATGTTAATGGAGTTAAACATTTAGTTACAATAGTTGTTAGATAAAAAGTGCATATAATAAATAGTGTATCACATTGGGGTGCATCGGCCTTATTTGTTAAGAAAAAATATGGAACTATTAGAATTTGTAGAAATTACTGTCAGCTCGACAAAATGACCATAAAAAACAAGTATCATTTTCCCCATATTGGTGACTTGTTTGACCAAGTCAAGGGAGCTTCAATTTTCTCAAAATTTTATTTAAGATTTGGATACCATTTTATTAGGATCAAGGACGAGGATATTCACAAAATATTATTTAGGACAATATGGATATTATGAGTTCGTGGAACTCCCATTTGGACTCACTATTGCACCAACCACTTTCATGTGCCCGATGAATAGTGTTTTTAGCCATTTTCTAGACAAATTTGTCATTATTCATTGATGATATTTAGGTTTACTTAAAGATTAAAGAAGAGAATGATCAACATTTGTGTATTTTTCTTCAAATAATTAGAGAAAATGAGTTGTATGCTAAATTTAGCAAATTATAATTTTACCATAAAAAAATTAAATACTTAGGACATGTGGTATCTGAGGAAGGGATTTATATGGATCTAAAAATATAATGGCTATCATAGAGTGGAAAGTAACTAAATATGTAGATGATATCAAGTATTTTATGGGAATTACAAGTTATTACAGAAGATTTATAGAAGGATTTCCTAAAGTAGCAAAGCTAATCACTTCTTTACAAAAGAAGGGAACAAAGTTTGAATGGAATCAAAAGTGCCTAGATAGATTTGAGAAATTAGATAATTTATCAACTAATGATCCAATCCTAAAATTAAATTATCCCAGTAAGGACTTTGTAGTCTACATGGATGCCTGTAGGGAAGGCTTGAGTGTAGTTCTAATGCAAGAAGGTCATGTAATTCTCTATGAATCTAGTAAACTAAAATACCATCAGAAGAAATATGCCACATGACTTAGACCTAGTAGCTATTATTCATGTTTCAAAAATGTGGAGGAATTATCTTATAAGAAGGAAATTCCAGCTACAAATTGATAGTGCCAGCCTCAGATACTTATTTGACCAACCAAATATGAATGATAGGCAAGAAATTTGGTTGGAATTAATTAGTGAATAGGACTTTGAAATCATACACATTAAGGGAAAGAAGAACAAAACTGATGATCCTTTGAGTAGAAAATTGAATCCGATTTGTACCATTTTGATAACCAGTGGGAAAACAAATCTAATAGAAAATATCAAATCAACTATAGATTTCAACCAAGAATACTTGGAAATTAAAGAGAAACTACATAAATCTAATTTGTTAAATGAAGAAGAAAATTATTTTTCAATAAAAAATTATGATTTACTAATGTGAAATGATAGAATTTATTTTCCAAATGATCCAGATTTGAAAATATTTTTCCTAGATGAATTGCACATGAAACAATAGTTGGGCATCTTGGTTATCAAAATATAATAACTATGTTGAGGAAATATTTTTATTGGCGTGACATGAAAATAGAAACAACAGAATATGTGGCTAAGTTCTTGGAATATAAACAGGTTAAGGCTTCCCATCAACATCTAACTAGGTTTTTACAACCCTTACCCATTCTAGAATGGAAATGGGAGATAATATCAATGTATTTCATCACTGTTTTACCAAAAACTAGGAGGTAACATGATTCTATTATGGTAGTGGTAGATAAAATCCGTAAATCAACACACTTTCACTAGTAAAAAATGGCTAATTAGTTACTAAATAAACGACTAAAATTTGCATATAAACACTATTTTTCAGTCGGTGACCAATAGTAGCTAATTTACAGTATCTTATAACGTGACCAACTTTTAGTCGTTTTTAGCTTAGTCACTAATTGGTTGTCTCAAATTTATTATCTAGTAGTATATTTAGTCATAAATTTGGTCATTTATTTAGTCATTAATTCCCACAATTAACGGCCAAATATACAACAAAATATATAACTAAATGATTATCCAAGAAAACCAATTAATGACCAAAGAAATATGACCAAAATGTTGGTCGTGTTATAAGATACTGTAAATTAGCTACTAATAGTCATATATGTACAAATTTTAGTCATTGTTTGAAGCAAATTAATGACCAAATAAATATGACTAAATTTTGGTCGTGTTATAAGATACTGTAAATTAGCTACTAATAGTCATATATATGTAATTTTTAGTCATTTTTTGAAACTAATTAATGACCAAAGAAATATGACTAAATTTTGGTCGTGTTATAAGATATTGTAAATTAGCTACTAATAGTCGTATATATGCAAAATTTAGTCCTCATTTGTAGTCACAAATTTATCATTTGTAGTATTCATTTTTTTTTTTTTTGGTAGTTCATATTCATTATATAAATGAGCACTTAGTAGTTTATATTCATTTCATTTACTTTCATTAAAAATCATTATAAGAAACTAATTTATTTGTATATTCATTTTATTTGTGTTCATCATTAATAAACATAAACCACTAATTTTGTAGTTTTAGATTGTTTTTGTGTTCATTATTAATCAACATAAATTAATTAGTACGATTTTGCAACTAAATAAATAAAAAATAAAAAAAATTGGCATACAATTTACTTGTTCACATAATATGAAAACGCAAAGTTACATATGTTAAATACAATAGTAAGTAATATCAAGTGAAACTATAAATAATTTCAACCACATAAATTATATTATATAAAATACCAAGTATTACAATATGAGTTTCCAACTTAATATTGGTTGGAATACATTTTATACATGAAATATTGTTTCATCACTTCAAAACATTATCATTGTGTTTCCAAGGCATTGCAGGTGAATTCACCAACTCTGAAAACTTGGCCATCAATCTCCATGTGTGTCTTATGCGAGATATTGACTCTACAGGTACCACTAAACTAGTTCTCTTCTCTCTCTCTCTTTAATTTTCATTTTTTCGCTCCATTTTTATTGTTCTCCTCTTTTTTTAATTCATGCTTCTTACCATCAATACTGAGTTCCTTTCCTGAAAAAGGAAGAAGATACAATGCGGAGTATAAGACATGAAAGACGATGAACACTGGAATATAAAATAAAGTATACTATAAAGGATTTATACGATATATACCTCACCATCAGCAATATTGTTAATGTCATTTTTCCCCATAAAAACAAGAAACTCGAATAAGTTTTCTTAAGTTGGGCAATAGTGGGTTCTATGTGGCCAAATGATGAGTATAAAAAAAGAAAATAAAACGTCACCATAGAAAATAACACCTTAATAAAATTAGTATTCAACATTGAAGGAAAGATTATTCACAATCATGCCAACAAAGTTACATTATATATATATCAAGTTGTGGATTACTTATACAATGTGGGAGTGCAAAAAAAACTCATAGAAATTGTCAAAACTAAGTCTAAAATAAAATGAAATGAAGTAAAAAGTATACACTAATAGGATAGCCTCGTATACATGTATATAACTGGATAATTTAGAAGGCTAAGTGATAAATACAGGGCTAGAGGTCAATGATGTCAATAATGCCCAAGTATGATGGCATTTCTTCAGATAAGAACTACTATTTGGGTCCATTATCACATATGAATAAGCCAACTAGTCTATATCAAATTATTAATGTTTTTCTTATGTTTATGTATCACTACAATATAAGTGGATAAATTGCAAATACAGTTATGTTCCCATTGTGTTCCTCACTTGTGGTACAATATATTAGCTGTGATTTGGAGAAAATTTCCAACATCGAAAATATGTAGCAATCACCACTAGTAATCCCCCAAAAATGATTATTTTGAAATGTAACTTTAAAATTCCAGTTTCTAAATGATTCTTGAATGGAAAATCCACACCGAATTCCAACACCAAACTTCTAATTTAAGGGTACACATGTGGCCATCCTCAATCACTCAAACTCAAAACATCATTGATCATTATAATAAAAAAATAAAATAAGAGTAGTTTTGATATGTTTTGCAGATTTACATGCAAAGCACCAATAATTTTCCCATATTTACCATACTTGTAACTTCCAAGATATAACACATTGATTGATCTTTTACAGCAAATACTTGATCCAATAAAAGCAATAATTTAACATATTACAACAATACCATCAATGTTTGATCCTCCATTAGTTCAAAATAGTTAGCACAAAAACTTCAAGAAAGAACAACAAGTATAAATAAAAATTCAATCAATTAATAATCAATCAAGAAAGGAAAAGCCTTTTACTAAAGCTTGATAAACAACTATAACACTGTAACTAGTGGAGTTGTTCAAAGAGAAATACTACCTAGAGAACTCATCTTCCAATTTTTTTTCTCTATCCATGAAGTTTTTTTATATCCTCACAACAGAATTTGCATTCAATCTTGTAGGTTTATGAAGCTACCCAAAGGCCTTGCCAATTGAAATAGTGAATTTCATTGATTTTCATAAAATGCTTATGGTACAAAAAAATAATAGTTTGGCCATGTGATAGACAATTCAAGCATGTAAAAAATTGTGTACAATATTTCTTATAAGACTTCGTGTTAAAAGGAAAACTTGCATATTTCAGATAGAAAAAACATGTTTAGAAGAGAAACATTATCACAATGAACTATATTTTGTTGCATGGGTTATTCTTAAAATAGGGAGATACCCCAACGGACATGAATGTTTTCTTAGCAGATGTGCATGAAACAAGTTCCTTGCCAATCAATCGGACAACCATCCCACTATTCCTTCTAATAGGTGCAACCATTGACTTAGAAAAATTGTACTGAAACAAAATTCTAATCAATGTAGTGAAATGGTTGTACACAAAAATATTTTCATACAAACCTGAGGATGAACGAATCAAAGAGGCTTGAAGGGATCACATATCCAAAAATATTTGACTCCTCTGCCATCCTAGGAATCACCCTTCTCGCAATGTCACCAAGATACATTCTCGAAACCAGTTTCTCAAAACCCTGAAGAAAGCTACAAAGAACCATTATAACTTCTTCAAAATATATTTCAAGTACTCAATAACCCTACAAATTTGAGCAATGAAAAGTTTCATGCTAGAAATTAGGAATTTTCCTGATCGATTCAAGCTATCTGCATCTAAATAATTGTCATAACGAGTCTGTGGCAGATGACTAGACCAGAAATTTCCACATTCCATGTTGATTACCTAATCAACAAAGCCAATTCCAAATAGTTCTTACAATCAAAACTCCATAACATTAACTAAAGGTGCAAAATAAATATTCATTGATATATTCAGCAAGTATCCTTAGAGAGCTCTGCTAGGGTTTCATCAGCTCAGCCGTAACCTTCTACGTCATCAATACTCTACTCTGCCCCCGTCGTGCACTGCTTATGCAAGGTTCTGAACCCTTCCAAGCCCAGGTGCAAGACCCCATTTCAGGACCCCCGCCACAACGGGACGGACCATAGTCCTACTGCGATGCAGCAAACCGGACCCCCTTCATGCAAGGCCAGCCTCTCAATGGATCGAACGGCTCCTCCACATTCACGAAAAACCCAGTTATGGGGGCGCAGTGGCAAGAAAAGGGTGGTAGAAGTTGTTGCCTTCCTAAGGCAACAATCAACCCCAAATTTTTTATTCCTAACAACCACCTAGAAAAATCTCAACAGTATATGAAAGATCATGCAATGATCTGTAATTTTTTGGGGATCTGGCCTAGAGAACAAGATATTTTGTCTTGGATCGAGAAAAAGTGGTCCCCAAAGGGAAATATTGAGCTTTGAATCAGGGCCAAAGGGTTCTTTAATATGATCTTTGAAGATCTTGAAGACCGCAAGAAGATCTTTGAGAATGGACCATATTTTATGGGAAGTGCAAGCCTCTTCATCCACTATTGGGAGGAATGCTACAACCCGGACAAAGAGGAATTCACTACGGCTGTTGTCTAAGTTTGGATATACTCCCTCCCAAATGATTTTTGGGAGCCTGATATCCTAGAGGAATTAGAAACTCAATAGGCGTGTTTGTTAAGATCTCGAAGATCACCAAACGCCGACAACATGCAACCTATGCCCAGATCTATGTCCATATGAATATATCCCAACCGCTACCGAAATTTATCAATCTGGTCTACGACTCTACATGGACACAACCACTAGATTATGAACATGTTCCTTTCAAATGCCACAGGTGCCATGAGTATGATCATCTCTTCTGCGACCTCCTGTTAACAATAGTAGAAGAGGCTCGTGCAGCTGCACTAGCTAAGGATGGTGATGGCTTTCAATCAGTTCAAGGGCGTCGATTCAGGGCCTCTCAGCTAGAAAATTCAAATCAGTAGTCCAATCCTCTTGATCGTTCAAGCCCCCAATCACATGTCTGCCCAGGCCTCGTCCTCCTCCCCTAAGTGGATGCCTCCTGAATCTAAAAAATCCTTCGCGGCCCTGACCGATGAATCCCTAGCCCTCATCCATTCCCCCCCTTACCAATCCCTCTCTTCATCCCATGGAGCTCCTCAATCGATGGACATCGACAAGCTACTCTCCACCCTCGGAGACAAACTCTCCTCCAAGAGAAAGATCCCTGAGCACACTGAATCAGATTAGCGCATCTAGGAGGTCCTGAGGCAAATGAGTAAGATCCTAAAATCTAAGGAGCGACACAACAGGCTTAGAGTAGAGGAGAAATTTTTTTTGGAAATATTCAAAAGCTCAAGCAAGAAAATCATCAAAGATATCCTAGGTAATCAACTAAACCATTTTGGCACCCTTTCCAACCAATAGACGGCTCGTCCTAGACGAGCAGAATCAGGTCTCCACAATATGGGTATAGAGGGAAACCCCCTTAGCATAACACTCCAAGACCCTAAGGGATATAATAAGAGCAAGAAGGGCCACAAATCTACCAAAGAGCTTATTCATGAAGCCAAAGAACTTTTGTTAAACTCAGGGCAGATGGGACAATTGACGAATTTCTTTCCCAAATCTGTCACTCCTTCCTCATGAAGATCATGTCATGGAATATCAGGGGCTTCAGCAACCCGGGGAAGATCCAATCCCTTAAGGAAAAAATACAAAATTATAAACCTTAGATAGTTATTCTGCAAGAGACGAAGGTGACTGCCGACAAAGTTAAAGAAAAAATCCAGAGATGTTGGAGGAATAGCCAAGCCATGACGATAGAAGCCACTGGAGCTGTCAGGGGCATAGAAATTCTTTGGGACCCAGGACATGTTGTCTTGGAAGACTGGTGGAGGAGCCTAACTGTGGTCTACGGGCCAGATACGCCTCATGACAAATCAATTTTTCTCATGCATCTGAAAAGCCTTAGCAGGTTATGGGCTAAGGAAGATTGGATCCTGGGAGGGGATTTCAACTTGATTCGAAACCTGGAAGAAAAGCGTGGGGGAGTCCGTCGATTAGACCCATCCTCGCATGCCTTAAATGACACTATTGAGGATCTCCGTCTCGTTGATGTCATCCCCCGCGAAGGGCTTCATACCTGGAAAAATTGACGAGGGGGAGAGAACCAAATTGCTTGCAAGCTAGATAAGTTCCTCTTCTCGAAGCACCTTATCATGACCGACCCTCGACTCTCCTCTGAGATCATCCCCTCCATCGGCTTCGATCACTGGCCTATCAATGTGGATCTATCCTCATCTACACCCCCCCCCCATAGAGACGTTCATTCTGGTTCGATAGTTTTTGGTTGCGACACTCGGGATTCGTGGATCAATTAGCTTCGTGGTGGACAGTCCTGGGTACACCACCTAGTAACAAAATGCAATCTTTCCAGAAGAAGCTGCAATGCCTCAAAGGCCATATCAAAGCATGGAACTGGGAAAATTTCGGGGATATTTTTGAGGAAAAGAGGAAGTTGGAAGCCAACCTGGAGGAAGTAGAACAACGAATTATCCAGGACAGCCGCATGGAAGAGATGGCCAAAAAAGAAGATCTCTTGATCAAGGACTTGAAGGAATGGAAGCAGCAGGAGTAAATATTGTGGCGGCAGAAATCCAAAATTTAGTGGTGGAGAGAAGGGGAACGAAACACAAAATCCTTCCACCAATCCATGATCTATCACTGGTAAAGCAATAGAATCACCCACCTGCAGGCGACTGACAGCTCCTGCCTAGACCGCCACAAAGACATTGCGATGGAACTACAAGCATTCTTCTCTTCCCTACTGCACGATGAAGGTTATGACAGATCAGAGGCTCTATGTAAATTTACCTAGAATATCCCCTCTTTGATCTTGCAAAACCAAAATGAAGCTCTTCTAAGCCCAATCTCCCTTTCAGAGGTAGAGGAAGTCATGAAGGCCCTGCCTTCAAATACGACCGCAGGACCAAATGGCTTTACAACAGAATTTTTTAAAGCTCGATGGTCCTTCCTTAGTCACAACATATGGGAGTTTGTGGAGGAATCACGACAACTCATACAAGTATGGTCCGGCCTTAATGCCACCTTCATCACCCTCATCCCCAAATCGAAGGAGGCAACAAGACCGAGGTACTTTAGGCCTATCTCCCTCTGCAGTGTGATTTATAAGATACTTTCCACCATCATAGTCTACAGGCTCAAGCCACTGCTTCACCGTATCATTAGTCATGAGCAGTCGGCGTTTGTGGAGGGACATCAAATCCTCAATGGAATTGTCTCCACACATGAGACTATCCACTCTATCAAAATGCATAAGCTTCACGGAATTTTGTTGAAACTGGATCTCTCGAAAGCATGCGATCGCCTCAGCTGGGATTACCTTCTACAAACCCTACAGGCATTTGGTTTTGCAGCTGAATGGATTCAATGGATTAAATCCATGATCTCCACTTTGTTTTTCTCCATTCTCATAAACGACATACCATCAGAAACTTTCTGGTCCTCGAGGGGTATTCGTCAAGGGGACCCACTCTCCCCCTTCCTATTTATTATTGTTGCCGAAGGGTTGGGATGCTTTCTCAAGGCCGCTAAACAATCCAATCAGATAACAAGGCTTCATCTGCCTAGATCAAACATTGACATGATTCACCAATAGTTCGTGGACGATAACCTCCTCTTCAGTGCCGCGACTCTGAAAGAAGCCTCCTAGCTCAACATCATATTGGAGGACTTCCAAGAAGCCTCAGGTATGCTCCTCAATAAGCTTAAGTCTGATATATATTTCTTCAACACTCCCCGCCCAGTTCAAGCTTGCTTAGCCAGAACCTTGGGTTTCAATGTTGGCTCTCTCCCCTCCAAGTACTTGGGAGTTCCCCTCTTGTTCAATCCTTTGTGCATTGCCCCCTGGAAAGAACTTTGTGAAAAATTGTCTAGTAAGCTCTCTAACTGGACTTTTTGGGTCATTCACCTTGCGGGACGGGCCACCCTCCTCAAATATGTCCTGCAAGCAATGCCCCTCTACCAATTGTCTGCTCTTCCAACCCCAAACTGCATTTACTCAGAAATCATTACCTTATTTAGGTGATTCCTCTGGGGAGGTACTGCAGATGATAGAAAGTGGCCTCTAGTGACCTGGCATAAGTTGTGTCTCCCAAAGCTAATGGGGGGTTTGAGCTTGAGGGACCCAAATTTTCTTAATGCAACTCTGGTGGTGTTGGATGCGAGGGGGACCAAAACTATGGAAGACTATTTGGTCTCATAAGTATGGCCAAGGGAAAACTTAGCGTGAAATCCTTCACACACCCCTCCATATTGAAGGGTCTGCCATCTGGAACCTCGCCAAGAATAATAGCGACCTGATTCGCACACACTTCTTCTAGGAGGTGAACAACGGGGAAATTGGACACCTTTGGGAGGACTCTTGGCAGCAATCCCCTCGCCTTTCTCAGGACCATTCTTTGGCGGATCTCATGCCCTTCTTCCATTCCTATGGAGCCATGAAAATAAAATATTATTGTCACAACCAAACAGACAAGCATGGTTGGCACCAATGGAAAAATGTAGAAGATTGGCCTATAAACCTACCTCACCAAGGGTCAGATTGGCTTGCCCAATATCTTTCCCAACAGAAAATCCATGCCTCCTAAGGCTTGGAAAAATTAAGATGGGACCTCTCAACCTCCAAGGTATTTTCAGTCAAGGAAGCTTATCTCCTTCGTGTGGTGGTCTCGGTCATCCGCAACACTCAGGTCTAGAAGAGAATATGGACCAGTCATCTTTGGTCGAAATTGGCCCACTTCCTCTGGTTAGTGATTCACAAACGTATCCTAACTTGGGATAGTCTCCTTAAAAGGGGCTTCATCGAGATGTCCATGTGCTTCCTTTTTCAGCAGGCCGAAGAAACCAAACATCACATATTCATGGACTGCCCCTTAATCCAACAAGTCTAGTTGCAAGCCTTTAATATTTTTGGCCTCGTTGATGACACCCCTACTACCACCAGAGCCTTTCTTGAAGATTGGCCAACCCGCAGATTCTCCAACCCAGTGGTCTCCAAAGCATGGTGGCTCCTCCCTATTCTCCTACTCTAGAACACTTGGAAGGGGAGAAATCGTGCTATCTTTGAGAATAAAACCCCTTCTGCTCCTCTCATCTGGTCTTTGACCCTCTCCAACATTAGGGAATCCATTCTTGCGGACCCCTGGGACCCTACGGACTAGGATGTGGGTCCATCTAATCTAGCCATCCTGCATCTTTTGGATCTCTCCTCCAACCTAGTCCACCCTCTCTTGACTCAGGGACACCCTCCCCCCTCCCCCCCCTTCGAGCTATCTTCAACTCAATTTTGACTACCCCCGGCTAGGCGGGATATGGCAGCATCCTCTGCGATGCCAAAGGAACACCCCAGGCAACGTACGCAAGCTCCATCGGCACATCGACAAATAATTTTAAATAACTAACTAGGTTGGGTTTCATGAACAAGGTTTTTATTATAGGTCAAAAGACTTCTTCTTGATGTCTTTTAGGGATTTGTCATCTTGTCATAAATGTACTAATTAAGAGTCATGTGAATGAAGAGCCACGTAAATGAAGTATGCCTCAAGACCTTGTCATATAAGCCTTGAAGACATGGCTCAATATGATGCTCAAGATCAGCATTGAATATCTCCTCAAAAAGGCCTATGAGCAGTGGACAAGTCGGCTCACATACCCCTGATCAAGTCGGCCTCATAACATAAGTACAGGTCGACTTATTTACATTCAGAATAAACTATTTAAAAGAGCATGTGGATTTCATTTTGACACAAATTTCCAGTAAAGAGTTCTAAGATTTAGTACGAGCTTCAAGACTGAAATATAAGTGCAATAAAGAGAGAACAAAACTGTGGATTGAAGAATAGGATGTTATATCAGCAAAGAAAAGGATTATGGTTTGGATATAAAGACTCTGTGATCTAGTGCAGAACTTTAGGTCTATAATAAATGCGAGTTTAGGACTGTGTTTATATGAAGGAGGGAGACGAAGTATCTTATATATATATATATATATATATATATATATATATATGAAGATATATGACTGTGTTAAAGAGCGAAATTGCAGAAGTGTGTTTACTGTGAAGTTGCATGATTATGGGAATATTACAGGACTATACTAAGTGCAAATTATAATCAGTATGCTCAGCAAAGTGAAGTAAAGGTGCAAGGTTAAGTAGAGGTGCAAGATGTGCACAAGTCTATCCATAACAAGGTGCTAATATCTCAACCCTTACACCCAAAATACCAAAGAAATGAATTAAATGGATACCAACACATATGGTTGCATCATGGTTCAACTGGGAATACAAGATTTTAGTTTTATTTGGGGCCTTGCAATACAGATTTTTTGTGAGAAATACCATGAAAAATCATTACCATCCTCCAGCTCTTGCATCTACATTATAAATGGAAAAATAGCTCAAGACATCCATACAAATGTAGACTCCAGGTTGCTCTCAAAACAAGACTTTTATGACAAAGAGATGCTTTCCTGCAAATTTTTTCTAGAGCTCTTGAAGATGCTTATATGGGTAGTAACTTTAGTCTTATCAATCTTGGAACAGGTTCTCAAGTTTTATCCGGATGATCGCATAAACAATGAAATCTTTTTATTTATTGCACCTCAACTTTGTATGTACTGCAACATTTTTGGAAATGATAACTCTGATATTCCTAATCATGGTGATCTAATAGCTACCATTTTAGGATTTGTTGGAAGCCTAGAGTATTGGCTGGCTCACAAGTTGTTACTTTTAAAGGTCCCAAATAACAGGTTGAAGCATGCTAATATTTTGAGCAAGTTTTTGGTATTTTTGAATGAACAAGAACATTTGTTAGTTTGTGCATGTGCTCATGAACATCTCAATTCCATGATGAACATTGAAAGTGATGTGCAAGTTCGTGTTGTTGGGGACCTTCTTGCTATGCTACAACAAGAGATGCTTGTAAACACTATTGGAATGAAGGAATATGACACCGCACCATTAAAATTTGACAGGGTTTCAGAGTTGTCATTAAAAAAATTTCTGAAAACTGATGCAACAGGTTATGATGCCTTTCAAATTTTTCAAGTTGATAAGCATCCAAGCAGCATGGGCATTGGCAAAGCAAAGGAAATTTTTTTGTTATTTGGAAAGTTTAACAAGTGTGTCATTGTCATGGGCTGACGTCTTTTAAGTACTTGGTTCTTAATGCCTATAACCAGCCTTGCACAACACTATGAAATATGTGAAATATATTCCTCCTTTCATGGACATTCCAACAACTGAAAAAAAAAAAACCGGATATTTAACATTTTAGAGACGAAACTTTTTTCACTTGAACATTTCCACACCCTACACAAAGCAACATACTAAAGATCCCCCAAAAGCCTCCAACCTAAGAAAATATTTACAATGTTACAAATATCGTTTTGGAAAAATATCAAAAGGTTTGGAAACAAACTTCTCAGAAACACTCGAACACCAGGGAAAATATTGGAAAATATCAGCAAGCATAAACTTGGACCTGAAAATGTCAGAAAACTTGAACCAAGATATACAATCTATGCATCGCAAATTTCCCAACAAGAAACAAGATTTCTATTGTATACAGTAAATCTCCAACCCCTTCAAGCCCTACAGCTATTTGACTGAAGGCCTAAAGGGTTAGCATGCTTGTTACATCACCAATATCTAGGGTTTGTTTTCAGAGAATTACAAAGGATCTAACCATATACCCATCACAAGCTATTTGACTAAACCTAACGATTTGGCAAGTCACAAAAGATGCAGATCTGCAGAAGATTAAGAATTATAAACAATGGATAGTAAGGAGAAACAAAAGACGGATGGTCTAGGAATCATAATGTCACAAGATATGAACTTTAAGTAACGAAAAATATTCCATTTTTCATTTCTGTTTTTCCATTTTTCATCACTCCAGAGTCCAAACTAGATCAAATGCCTCCTTCAGTTTCATTGAATGGACTAGCCTGAGCGAAGGTTTGGTTTTGACATGGTGGATCCCATGTAAATTTCAAGGTGAAATTGATGAACATTGTTTCTGAATCAACTCATTCACCTAAAAAGTTATAGCTAAGACTAAGATTAGAAACATAAATGATAACAGGTTTTATCATTACAAGAAAAACAAACTAGCAAATCAAATCAAAGGAAACACATAAAAAAAAAATCGTTGAATTTTTCTCAGACCCATGTGTACTGGCACCCTTTAGCATACATTTCGATGTGCAAATTGGTGTTAGTTTACCTGAATTTCTTGGACAGTGCTCCAGCTACAACACTTTTTCCTTCAGTAGAGTCGTTCATACAACAGAGTTTGGAGCTGTAATATTAATTTTTGTTTTTCAAATTTGATAAAATTACAGATTATGTATTGATTGGTTCAATTAAAGTGTTTGTTGTTTTATTTATAAGCAGTAAATTTTTGTAATTTAAGAACTCCTGAGACTCAACGATAGTGAATTGGAAAATCTTAAAGACACAGCTTGCTTTTGCTGGTGAAAAGGATCATCAGGAAGCATAATTGTATCGTACTTCAAAGACAAAAGAGTTGGATCTTCTTCTAGGATACGTTTATGATAAAATGTTAGATATGGAAAGAGCCATAATAAGATATTTGGAATTGTAGCTTTAACCTTTCTCAATGCATTTGCATATGACATCAAAGTTCATATGGGAGCTAGATTGCATGCTCTCATTGGAATTAGTTGCATAAGAGTACATGTATGTCAGGCTAGTGCTCACTACAGAGTATGCACTTGAGATTAAAAAAGGAAATCACTCGTTTTATGTAGGGAAAAATGCCTTCTCCCTCTCAGAAACCCTTGCAAGCATTGACATCCTGCCTGTATAGAACGTTGATGGAATTATTGTCCCTGTGATCAAAAGGTTAATACATCAGAAATTGGAAACTAAGGAATCTAATCTATCCTGGACTGGAGTGGTTTTCCGTTGTTTGAAATGTTTTTGGAAATTTCTATAATTTGCACCAACATCCGATGATATCTTTACTCACGTTGTTCCTACCCTGTATCTAAGCACCCTCCTTTTTCCACTTTAAATCCTGCAATGACATTTATTGTGTTCCAATGCTGATGGTGCATGCTAACTTGAGGTGCGTAGAGAGGGTTTTTCGTGCCAGGAGTGTTGAAGGTTATAAAATAAAAATAACAAAAATTGTTACTAGAAAATGTGGGAATTATGTCTAGGTCATGACATTTCTTTAAAAAAATTCAAGTCTGCAATTATTTTTTTGAATTTTAATGTTGTCCTTTTGAAATGAGTAGATTTATTCCCATTTTGTTCCCTCAATATTGGGAAATTATTAGAGTTTTAAGATTTCTATGTTTTGTGTGAGTGGACTGAAAAAACGGATTTTCCACAGTATCGAAAAGGCAACTGTAGAAGTTTCCAATGCCAAAATACATCCATCAAGACAAAGAAAAAAGGAATTAAATACTTTAAAATGACATCTATGTATCAAAGAGATTCCTAAATGAGATGGGATGGAGAAAGATAGAAATTCCTAAATGAGATAGGATGGACAGAGATAGGTAGAAGAAACTTAAGTAAACAAGTAGGCAAGCATTGACATCCTGCCTGTACAGAATGTTGATGGCATTATTGTCCCTATGATCAAAAGGTTAATACATCAGAAATTGGAAACTAAGGGATCTAATCTATCCTGGACTGGACTGGTTTCCTCTATGTGCTAAAGAGGGCAGACCCAAAATTTTGTTGCATCGCCACTGTTAACATCTAGAGGCCTCTATTACCCTTAATTTGTAAAACAGATTGGATGTAAGGAGAAAATCAGACTTCTTGCAGCTCACACAGTTTTCAAAGAATATGCATATTGTTGCATGAAGAGCAGGCCTGAAATTAAAGAATATCAGGTATTTTTACATTTTTTTTCAAATGACCCAACCCTCCCTGAGCAATGTTGGATTGGGCGTCTCCAAAATCATACACTTCTACATACATGTGTGCTCTCAAAGGACTACAAGATGTTTCAAGATGGAACTCAATCAATAGCCATTGGATCAGTTGTGCTACCATATCTATATGAAGTCATCCCAATTATTCTTCAATATAGCACTTTGGATACAACCCCAAAAAAGTTTCGGCATGGAAACCCTTACACCCAAAATAACAAAGAAATGAATTCACTGGATACCAACATGTCTGGTTGCATCACGGTTCAATTGGGAATACAAGATTTTAGTTTTCTTTAGGGCCTTGCAATACTGATTTTGTGTGAAAATTACCATGAAAAATCATTACCATCCTCCAACTCCTGCATCTACATTATAAATGGAAAACTAGCTCAAGATATCCATAGAAATGTACACTCCAGGTTGCTCTCAAAACAATACTTTTATGAAAAAAAAATGCTTTCCCACAAATTTTGTCTAGAGATCTTGCCGATAATTATATGAGCAGTCACTTTAGTGTTATAAATCTTGGAACAGGTTCTTAAGTTTTATTCGGATGATTGCATAAAGAATGAAATATTTTTATTTATTGCACCTGAGCTTTGTATGTACTGCAACATTTTTGGAAATGATAACTCTGATATTCCTAATCATGGTGATCTAATAGCTAAATTTTTAGGAATTGTTGGAAGCCTTGAGTATTGGCTGGCTCACAGGTTGTTACTTTCAAATGTCCCAAACAACAGGTTGAAGCATGCTAAGCTTTTGGACAATTGTTTGGAATTTTTGATTGAACAAGAGCATTTGGTGGTTTGTGCATGTGCTCATGAACAACTCATTTCCATGAAGAACACTGAAACTGATGTGCAAGTTCGCGTTGTTGGGGACCTTCTTGCTATGCTACAAAAAAAGATGCTTGTAAACACTATTGAAATGAAGGAATATGACACCGCACCAATAAAATTTGACAGGGTTTCGGAAATCTCATTAAACAAATTTCTGAAAATCGATGCTACAGGTTATGATGTCTTGCAAACTTTTCAATTTGATAAGCATCCAAGTAGCATGGGAATTGGCAAATCCAAGGAAGTATTTTTGTTATTTGGCATGTTTAATAAGTGTTTCATTGCCATGGGCTGATGTAATTTAAGGACTTGGTTCTTAAGGCCTATATTAGATCTCAACATTTTGAATGGGCGTCTCAACGCTATACCAATGCTCCACCATTTTGATGAAATGATGCAATCCTAGCACAAAAATATTCCACATCTACTTGATATTTTGGTGTCTAGGTTATTTTTCAACATTGAATGATTGGACAACAATTTCAAAGAGTATTTGTTCCATTCTACATACAAGGAAAATTTTTGAAATTGGGATTTCAAAGAGCATGTAGGAATGATCAATTTGAATATTGTAAGACAAGATTTTACATGCATTACAATTGAGATTGTCCATATCTATGAAGTTTGAATGGATAAATAGAGTCTTTCACTTTAATTAAAGCAATAGAAATAAATATGGAATGATGATTTCATCCAGGATTTGTCTAGAGTTGGATGAATTGAAGGAAATATACGAGGGCTTGTTTGAGGAGATTTCAATACTTGAGCTAAAATGCCTCCCATGACAAGATAATAATACCAAACACGGGTCCATTATGTATATACCTCAAATTGGTTATCAATTGTTCCTTTCTGGACTAAAACTCGACAATAGTGAATTGGAAAATCTTAAAGACACAAAGTTTGCTTTTGCAGGTGAAATGGATCATCAGGAATCGTACTTTTATCATACTTCAATGACAAAAGAGTTGGATCTTATTCTTGGAGATGTATATGATAAAATATTAGATATGGAAAGATCCATAATAATATATTTGGATTTGCAGCTTTAGCCTTTCTCAATGCACTTTCATATGACATCAAAGTTTGCTGAGGAGCTAGACTGCATTCTCTCATTGGCATTAGTTTCACACCAGTACATGTATGCCAGACCAGTGCTCACTGCAGAGGATTCACTTGAGATAAAAAAAGGAAATCACTCATTTTCTGTAGGGAATAATGCCTTTTCCCTCTCAGAAACCCTTGCAAGCATTGACAGCCTGCCTATACAAAATGTTGATGGCACTATTTTCCCAGTGATCAAAAGGTAAATATATAAAAAATTGGAGACTTAGGAATCTAATCTATCCTGGACCGGTTATGTCTAGATTTCTTACAGCAGAAAACCATCATACAATGAAGAAGGGGATCCTATTAAGTCCAGCCTTGGAGTATTAGCAAATAGAAAAGTGGAAACAAAGGAAGTGGAAGATGTCAAACAAAATGTCACATAGGAAAATGCCAAACATAATGTCAGGAAACCAAAAGCACATGTCTAAATTAATGGCAACTTGGAGTTAATGATGATCATCCATATATATTCTCAGTCAAATAAGCCTAGATTATTTATTCCCTGATGGAATTTCATGTGCTACAATACAAAAATAGCTTTCTATCAAGAGTCAAGACAGTATCAACGCCTATATCTACTCAATCCTGAGAAGGGTCCTAGAAATCCACAATAAAAGAGGTTGTGGCTCCAAAACTTGACATGTTGGCTAAGTCCTCAAAATATATGTGGAGGCCTTTGTAATACAAAATTTGATTCAAAAATGTTTCCCATAGTAAATCTGGGAAATTGTATTTGTACTGTTTTCAAAAAAATTGTTATTCCTACAGTCCTATGTTAGACAATAATACTTTGCAATTAATTTATAGTAGCTTTTCATGTACACATTAATTATTGCATCACGCCATTTCCCAGTTTCGTATAAATTTGTAAATGACATTTTTAAACATGTACCATTTCCTAATACCATATGCACTTCTTGATTCCTAGTGGCAAGAATCACATTAAGTGGCAATGTTTTGTTGTTTAATTGTGTTTGTATGGTGAAGTGTGGACCTTAAAAGTGTATATATGGTAGATATCCATTCTTCCCAACCCAAATTTCCCTGCAATAATATTGTACCACCAATTTATTCTATAAAGAAGGTCAATCTAGTACCACAAAGATGACACCATATTTCATGGTTTTATGACTCATATTCTAACTAAAATTATATTAAATGATAGAACAAAGTCATAGGTTGAAGTACTTTTTCCACTTAAAAAGCATCTGATACTAGCCAACAAGATGGAAATTCACTAGTGAGGTTGATGGAATGTTAAGACACCACCAGTGCTCCATTCTTTTAATGCTCTCAATAACTGATTTGTTGGAGAAGGGCCATTTCATAGGAAAGGGGCAATTAGGAAAGATTATCAGACCATGTAGCACATATCCCGGACTTCGCTCTCAAAAAAGACTTCCATTTTTTTTACTAGCATAACTTCCCATTACCTCGAAGGAAAACACTATAATTACTAAATGAGATTTATAAAAATACTGAGATACATTAGAGCAAAAATCATACAGAAAGACGTGTACCTATAGAAGTTTGTTCTTTAAATAGAGAAAAATTTCCTTCCATGTTTTTGACAAATAAAGTAACTTCCCACTACCTAGAGAGACAGTACTCTAATTACTAAATGGGAGTTACAAAACCGATTGGACACATTAGAAGATCAAACATATTAAAAGACATGTCCCTATGAAAGGAGATAGTAATGGACCCAAAAAATTCTTATAATCTAGATTAAAACACCCATGAATTTCTCCCTACTCGGTGAAATTGTCTCAACTTTTGAAAAAAAAAAATTCACCATATTTACAGACCATCAAAAGTCATAGAACAATCTAAATCCCCTTCTAATGTAATTGGATTGATACAGATAGTAGAGACACCTTCTTTCCAAATTATGAAATGGCCTTTATTGGTTGTTGAAGGAGAACAATGATATGCTGCCAGTGGTCCTGGGTCATTATATTGAAGAGGAGATTTCATCCATATAAGTTATTGCATGATTAGTAAAAAATCCAGCTATATTTCATCTTTTGGACAGTTGGTCAACATAATTTATAATTGTAATGATTTCAAGATTTACAATTTTCTAAACTATTTCAATTTCCTCTAAAAGGAGGTAACACAATCACTTACTTTTTTAGTTTATTTTAAGGAGAAAAGTAGAATAGATGGAGGAGGTTTTCTAGTTGTACAAGTATTCACAGAATCATAACTCCACCACTTTTATCTCCAATCTCGCTATTCTCTAATTGATACTCCTGAGCTTTAGAAGAAATTGGTTTTAATTGACCTCAATAATCCTTTGCTCTTCTAGAAACCATGTAGTAAATATTTTCTTCTTTTTATATGCAGGCTTTTGAACATGTATAGTTAAAATTTTCAAGATGGTTTTGTCTTCTTTGACGTAATATGGAAATTTTTTGACCCTAGGAGCCATGGAAGCTCACATCAAGATAATCATGTGTTGGTTACCTCATAGACTGAAACAATACCTCTTCTCACTTGAATAAGAATGTAAACCTACCAACCTTCTGCATAGCTCTAAGAACCATACGAAATACAATGAAACTATCATCCAAAATAATAAAATGTATCTGGACAATGTTGAAATTACATATTGATGTTTCTTTAACTTTGGTATTATAGATATTTTCACAGAAAACACATCAAAGTAGATCTTTCTAGACCTCATTAGACTGATCCATCTTTGTTGAGCCTTCAGAGACTACTCCTAAGTACAAGAAAGCATGAATAGCTTGAATGTGAGTTCAATATGAAAAAAGAAAATTTTGAAATATTCAATATAACCACTGGACATATTATTAATATCCATGATAAGGGAGGAGTCCCCTAACAAAATAATCTTGGCAATGTTGGTGTTTTTCAAGACCCACAAGGGTACAAGATAACAACAAATAGTTGAAAAGAAAGCAGCCAATCATTTCTGCAGTAGAACTTTTCTAAGCCTGGCATATACTAGCAACAAAGGAACCAATCTTCAAGTTTTGATGCCAAACCAAATATGAGCTGAGATGAGAGCATGACTAGAATTGCACACTTCAATTGTCAAGAAACATGTCTTGATAAAGATAACCACCAAGGTTTAGCAAGATGATGTTGGTGCCATTGATTGTTGAACTTCGTTGGTGGTAATGATTGTTAAACTTGTCTACCATGGCCCTAACAAAAATGTATCCTTCACTAAAAGGAAAATAATTGGTTAGGAATGCTAAGCTTTTTCTACCACATTATAAGGTTGAGGGGATGAACCCTTCACTCAAACCAAAATCATTGGTTAGGCATATTAAAAAGTTGAGCAATCCAAGTCTAAAGACTTTGAGCTAGATGATGTATATGTATCTCTTTTTGATGATTCCAGTTCTAGTAGTGTTGAATCAATGATGAGTTTCATGAGTGGTCATGTAGATTAGTGATTTGTAGTTTTGATGTCTAGTTTTGCTGCTACTATTACCAATACTATTGAGGTTGCAGAGGAATATTAGGAGTCCTCAAACTCTAAGCCAGATTATTTATGTAGCCCATGTTAATGCTCCCATGTATAGTAGTGGTGATGAGTTTGATCATGATGGGGAGTGAACAAATCACTGATATGTAAACTTGTAGTAGGTAAGTAGCCCCATAGCTTGTAGCATTGTTTTTGGACTCTAAAGTCCATTTACAGCCTCATTGATTATGTTTTTTGTTGTTGATATGTATTGCACTCAGTTCCATTTTGATATATTCACCTTTTCATGGTATATAGATGAAAAAAATTGCATATTTTATCTCTATTGGTTTGGAATCATGGTTTTAAATCTTAAAAATAGTTTTTTCATTAAAAAATAATTATTTCATGTATTTTTTTAAAGCATGGTTCATTGAGGTCTATTAAAATTGGAAACTAGGGCCAAATTCCACCATTGGATAGCTCATTTGTTGGAGATTATTATTGCATTGAACTCCTCATTTCAGAGGACCAAAATCGACCTAAAGATCATCAAATTTGGACAAGTAGAAGTGTGTTTTTGAATTTATGCCCACTCATGTTCAAATTGAAAAGGTTGACCTCATCATAAAAAAGCCCAACGGTCACGTCTTTTGACCTTAAACAATTTGTATATATAGAGGGGCCTTCAACCTCATTTGCTACATCAAAGGGATCCAATTTATATCTAAGATAGTCGAGCTCTTGAGGAGGATGTAGGGTTGTCTAATTTGGGTTTCTCTTTAAACAACAAGGGTCGAGATTCATCAGATAAACAATTGCATGACTTGATGAAATTTTAGGGTAACTTGTATGGGTAATCCTGCCATTACAGGTTTGAACTCAACCTCAGAAAGTTAGATCATGTTTGGGTACTAACTTCAAGCCAGCCTATGATCAATTTAAGGAAGAATTTCTCCCTTTTTGTGTCCACACTTCAGAGCCATTACTCCAGGTAGGTCCGCAGGCATGCACAATGTTAGATAGAGGGGCCGAGAAACCTATCTTGGGTTCAGATCAATTCTAAGGGCCAGCGATGGAAAACCTCTTGCTTGCCAAGGAAATTCGTAGTTGAAAGGAGGGTTTCTTGATCAGTTGAATGTAACGATAGTGGATTGTAAGAAACGCTAGCCATATCTTAGCTGACTACTGTTAACAACATGATGATATTGCAGTTTTCGACTATTCACTTTTCCAAGGGAAGTCATATTGGATATTCAAATTGGTAAATCATTTTGACTTTAAATTATAGTACTCTCTGTCTTTGTTGAACATTTTATATTAGGCACCTGTCAGTGTTAGGCACCTCACATGGTTCTGAATCCATCGTACCTCTTTTGGCTCATCGTATATGTAATTTTTCATTCTCAACACATTGGCACATAAAATATGTCTCCAGCAATATATTTAAAGAGCAGGAAATGTTTTGGTATGACAAAACCATATAGAAATCAGTGTATGGTTTCAGATATGATTATTGCATATGGTATTGATGTCATCTTAGCCATGTAAAATTATCCACATTGTATGCATAAAATAGATACTCTAATTATAAGAATACATTATGGTATTGCGTATATATATTGACATGGTTGCTATATGTGCATGAAATCATATTTGCAGGCAGAGAAATATTGGTGTCAACAATCAACATATATACATACATACAGTCAATATTGGTATATGCATGGCATTCTTACAATCCCTGAAACAATTATGGTATTTTAAAAGGCTATTAAAGTATGGAAATTCTAATCAAAGTTATGATTAGTCATGGCCTAGGGTAGTATGTTGACATTTGTTTCTTATATCTCTCTGTTGAACTTCTGAGTGTCTCTTCCTCTCATATCCTAGAAAAGAAGAACCTTAGTTTACTATTGTTCTAGACACAACTACAACTCAACTCATAAAGAAAAATAAGCCAAGGCCCCTATGTTGATGGATCATTAGTAAGGCTCCAGAGCATTAATGCATATGTACATCATACAATGATAAATGATGAATGTGAACCAAGTCCTGCACACTCTACAATGACATGATCTATACTTCTTATATCAATTGAGCCGACTTTTGGAGATTTTCTAACTTACATAGCTATAGGCATCAAGCGATGAAAGCATTTTATATTTATAACACAGTTAACCATCTTTCAGTTTTTCTATACTAAGCCTTAAGTAGCAAATAAGAGCTTTTGTTGAAGACATGTTTGTAAGCAAAGATCTTGGATCATTCAAAAGGAATCATGCTCCTGGAGGTTTAAATACCTGAAGCTATCATAGAACCATGTAAAGTGAATATTATTGGTTACCTCACAATGATATATGGCACATTTCTACTATGTGTGACACTTCTCTACAGCTCAACATCATCTATGATCTCTTTTCAAGTCCAGTATTATGCATGATATTACTACAATCAAATAGCCATAATGATATATTGTAGCCCCAGTAAATTGATGATTGTATTATAGCCTTTTTCACTATCAAAGTTTTGAATAATACATATGGAAACATTGGATAGCTTATCTTTTGAAGAAGCTACAGGGATCTTCCCGTAAAATAATTTGGAACACCTTAGATTTTGAAAAGGGGTGCAACACTCTTGAAACCCTTTTTTTTTAAAAGAACAACTAAGTGAAGAAGTGCATGGGACTTTGGAGCATATATCTATAACAATTGTTATCAACATGAAAACTGAGGTTCCTTGAAGAAAGTGCATGAAAAATTCTATACGAGTACAATAAGCAGATGAGATGTTGATTTTGACATTTGTCACCTAGCGATGGAGGATAATTTAGATATTTTGAAATAATATCATGGGAGGATTTCTTCTGCCTTATTAAAGAAGAACCATGACGATTCTTCAAAATTTTCCTCTTTGACCTTGAGCTTCCTTGAATTTTATTGTTGCAGTTGCCTCATGAAAAGGCTCATCCCTTGCTTGAGAAGCTCATAATTGAAAGCTAGATAATCACATGAAACAAGTCTTAAGAGGGAGATATAGAATCCTTGGCAGTATGACTTGATGACTCTTCTTGCCAAATGTTTATTGATAAGGGAAATAACTCAGATATATCCCTATTATTTTAAAGTCTGCATGGAAGTTTCATGATCATGACTTTTCTATGTATATCTAGAGTAAGTTACACTGAGCCATAAAGGTGTAGATATTGATGATATATGATTGATGACCCTCTCAAAGTAAGAGGGATCTGACCTAGCCTTGATAATATATTTCATGCACTTAAGATACGATGAAGAAGTTGCAAGTCTGCATATGCATATCTTGTGGGATCCCCGATGTCCTAGATAAATTCCTTGCTATGAAGACTCTATCTATATATTTATAGTTGCTTAGTAAGATATCTCAGTGACTCTATTGTCTATAGTTTTAGGTACACAAATGAAATCCAATATTCCATGAATATTCTGATGTTGGATCGGTTGGCAGTATGATGGATGGAAAGAGTACATCTAGTACTATATCTCTTGATTTGGTTGCTTTGAAATCACTATTGAAGTTGATTTTATAAAGCAACAAGCATGTATTATTATGAATCCATTTTGGTTGAAGAAGGTCTTCAGTGACCCATTTGAGCACATGTTATATTATGATATTCTTCAGATAATCTATACTCCACGTAAATTTGGTACCACTTTACAATACATTAGAAAGCTACCTAGATTCATAATTGTTGAATTAACAGATTACTTTCTTCAGAGAGATGCTAGGAGTTGTGGATAGAACTTTCTAGGAAGTTCACGGTTGAACATTGAGCTTTGGGAGCTCGTGGGGACCTAGGGTACTTCTTGAGAGCTATGAGCGACCATATGATGAGTGGTTCACCTTCCCCTATTGGTGCATTATGTACAGGGTGAGTGGTTCACCTTCCCCTATTGGTGCGCTATGTATAGGGTGAGTGGTTCACCTTCCCCTATGATACCCCATGATGGTTGACATGTGAGTAGGGTGAGTGATTCACCTTCCCCTATGATTGATGAGATATGCATAGGATGAGAGGTTCACATTCTCCTATGGCATAAGAGTAGGATGAGTGGTTCACCTTCTCCTGTGGATACCTAGTGAGACATGCATTCAAGCATCTGATTTTCGATATGTCGGTAATATGTGGTTCATCCTTTCCCCACATGTAGGATGCTCATTCTCTATGATTTATGTTGACATGTCGGTGAGACGTGGTTCACCCTTTACCCACATGTAGGATCCTTCTTACGATTATTGATTAGCATGCATGTAGGACGTGGTTTATCCTTTCCCTACTCTTGGTTTGCATGCGTGTAGGATGTGGTTTATCCTTTCCCTATGTATGGTTCTGACATGTGTTTGTATGATGTAGCTTCTCCTTTCCCTATGTATGGTTGTGACATGTGTTTGTAGGACGTGTTTTCTCCTTTCCCTACATATGGTTGTGAACTGTGTTTGTATGATGTGGATTCTCCTTTCCCTATGTGTGGTTGTGAGCAGGATGTGATATATTCTTTCCCTACTAGTGTTCCTACATCATCCTACCCATGTAGTCCAAGACACATGGGAAGTACCTCTCATCTGGCCAATGAGTTGGGAAAATTGGTTGAGACCATAACACTACTGATGGATGCATCATGTACTATCGCACTCCCTATGTCTAGGATGAATGATGTTCAACAAACTTGATCACTTGAGATCAAGTCTGATTACAATTTTACATCTGGTTATATGGAGTCTGGACTGAATTTTGTCATTAGAGAGCGGTAAGGTCTTGTGATTCACTCTCGATCGATTCTTCTTCATTATTCTTATCAATGTTCAGTAGAGTAGAGAATATATAATAAACGGATATGGCACGTGATGTCAAGATATTTCATGATGACTGAATGGCATGATAAAATATCAAGTGGAATTCTCCCTAGTTGAGAGGGAGTGTTAAAATTAGAAACTAGGTCCAAATTCCACCATTGGATACCCTATTTGTTGGAGGTGAATATTGAATGAACTCCTATTTTCTAGAGGACCAAAATCAACCTAAAGATCATCAAATTTGGACAAGAAGAAGTGTTTTTTTGAATTTACGCCCACTCATGTACAAATTGTCAAGGTCAGCCTCATCATCATAAGTCCCAACAGTCATGTATTTTTTCCCTTAAAAATTGTATATATAGAGGTGCCTTCAACCTCATTTGATACATCAGAGGGCTCCAAATTATATCTAAGGTAGCCAAGCTCTTGAAGAGGACAAAGGGTTTTCTGTTTTGGGTTTCTTCTTCAACAACTAGGGCTACGATTCCTCAAATAAACAGCCACAGGACTTGATGAAATTTTAGGGCAACTTGTATGGGTAATCCTGTCATTACAGGTCTGAATTCAACCCCAGAAAGTCAGGTTATGTTTGGGTATTGACTTCGAGCTTATCTATGGTAAATTAGAGAAGAATTTCCCCCTTTCTGTGTCTGCACTTCAGAGCCATTACTCCAAATAGGTCCGCAAGCATGCACCAGGCTATATAGAGGGGTCGAGAATCCTATCTTGGGTTCAAATCAATTCTAAGGGCTAGCGATGGAAAACCTATTGCTTGCCAATGAAAGTTTCAGTTGAAAGGAGAGTTTCTTGATCAATTGAATGGAAAAATAGTGGACTGTAAGAAACCCTAACCAGATCTTAGCTTACTACTATTCACAGAATGATGAAATTGCAGTTTTGGGCTATTCAATTGTCCAAGGGCAGTCATATTAGATCTTCAAATTGGCAAGTCATTTTAAATTTAAATTATTGTACTTTCTCTCTCTGCTGAACATTTGATATTAATAATAAAATGAATTGATCAAGGGTTTTCCACGTCTTTGGGTTTTTTCCCTGGCTTGTGCCATATCCTTGTGTACTCTTGTCTTGGCTTGTCTACTGCATATTTCATCTATGTTCTTTCTTCAATTACTATCATTATAACGATGTATTATGTGATTTCTAATGGAAAATCAGGCTAATATGGATCCCTGAAGTAACTTCCCTAAGAAAATAACATGTTAAGCTAAAATTAACAAGATCTAACCAATCCTGGTTTGACCAGTTCTAGTTTGAAACCCAGTTTGATATGTGGACTAGTCCGGTCACTAGTTCCGGTTTTGAATACTATGTTCTGGAGAATGTAATAAACTAATAGTGCCAAATAGAAATAGTTTGAAATAATCTAGATCCATTACATGTCTTTATGTGTTGGAAAGTTTCAAGATTGAGAATCTGTAGTGTTTCTTTTGTCACAGCACAGTGGAGTGACACAAGGTCACTTGTCGAAAGAAAACCATTAAAAGTATCCATCTATTTGGTGGCTGGAGGGAAATATCTGCACCCTTTCACAAGTTTTCCC
This sequence comes from Pinus albicaulis, assembly GCA_034641835.2. Taxonomy (NCBI): domain Eukaryota; kingdom Viridiplantae; phylum Streptophyta; class Pinopsida; order Pinales; family Pinaceae; genus Pinus; species Pinus albicaulis. The sequence goes on along the minus strand of CM076574.1, from coordinate 522,297,662 downwards.
TTCACATAAAGGAAGTTTAAAATCACACTCATGTCCCCAAGCATAAGAAAAGAATTATGTAAATGTTATACACATTGAGATGACGTTGGTCGCGATATAATTCCTATGAGTGCAATGTTTCTAGATCCATCATTTTAAAGCCAAAGAAACGCTCCATGGCTTGAAATGTTTGGTTAGTGCCCGTCCTTCGAAAAAAAAAAATCATGGAAGGTCATTGAAAATTACCCTTGGGTAGTGTTAATTTAAAGATAATGTTTGTTAGGGCATTTTCATAAATGTACACAGATCCAACATTCAAATGCAAAAAAAAAAATAATGTTCTAGAATGTTTTTTTGGGTTCATTAATTCTCAAATGCCACTAGAGAGTTGACTTGAAAAATTATTTATTCAGAGGAAAGTGTTCTAAAAAATACAAATAAGTTATCAATAACGCATACCTCTTCGCAATATTAATAGAGGACTGTCATCTTGGATGCCAAGATCTTTGTGGTAAGAGCGTAGGCCGAGGCTAGTCAGCTAGTGATCCTGAGCATGAGACCATGGCGGTGGGTACCTTGGCACTAGAGCTGGAGCGATACAAGTCAACTGGAGCTGGAAAAGCGTTGTTTCAACAACAAGCACGTGTGCAACAATGCCATCACAATATCAACCACCTCCTCGGCTCTGGTTGTGTGGACATGGAGGAGATGCAACCCTAAATCCGTGGTGAGGGTGGAATTGACGGCCTTGTCAGACAAGCCGAGGCAGAGGATCAACTACCATGGTTGAAGCCTCCTCTAGGCGTCCCGAGGAGATAAGAAAGGGAATGAAGGAGAACAATCATGGCTGATTCTATGTGCCCACATACTAGACGAAGGAGATGCCACCGAGGGTTTCTTCGTCGATTCTACTGTCATTCAGGAAATTCATCGTGATCGCCAGAGGAAAACCATCCTCGAATCCCTATCCACCTCCTTTCCATTGTTGTTCATGGCCTCCATCTTCGTCATCTTTTCCGAGGCCGTTGTGGAATAATGGTGGACATCAGACGATTTATGGAGGCATACTACTAGGGTCCGGTTTATCGAAGTCCCTGAGGGTTTAGATGATTTCATTGATGTAAAGTCATCGACTGAGATTATGGAGGGAAATTTGAAAATGGACAGAGGGAAATTTGAATTTGTTGAGGAAAATTATTTATATGAGTGTTTGTGATCATATTTATTTTTTGGTTGGTTATTTTCTTTTTATTATAAATTTAGAGAGTTTTTTACTATTTTATAAAATTCAGAGATTTTTTTATTATTTTATTTATTTTTTACTATTTTATAAAATTCAGAGAGTGTTTTACTATCTTATTTATTTATAATTATTACAGTTTGGAAGTGGTTGATTGATTAAAATTTGGTTTATTGAAATTTAAAATGTTGTAAAATATATATATATATATATACATTTAGAGTGTAAATTATAATGAAATGTTGAGTGTAAAAAGTCAGCTTAACCAAAACAAGAATTAAGTGGTTCTTAAAATGGGTTCCATGCTTTTCTAAGAGTAAAGTTATTTTTTATTTTGTTTAGAATACAAAACTTTGTGTGTGTTTTTAATTGCTTATCATGTGTTCTATTTGAACTGGATTTGTAACCATGATTATTGTTGCCTATGCAAATATTAATCTAGGTTGCATTATTTTGGTATCAAAGTAGGTTTAAGACTTACATATAAATTGAAGAACAATGTCATCAAAAAGAATTTGTTTGGTGGATCTATAATAAGGAGAATTGTAAAAGAGCACATAAGGAATTAGGAATACAAGCATAGGGTAGAGGGAAACATAGCTACAAATAAAATCACCTAGATGTTGAGGTCCATGTTAATTATAATGGATTCCATGAAGGAAGCTAAGAAAATAGAGGTTGTTGTAGATATTCATGATATGAGTAATGAAGAGTGAAAATTAGAGGCCCCATGGAAGATAAGACTAAATGATTTATTAGATTGGGAATATGAAGAAATCCCTAGAGTTTGAGAAATTGAGGACCTCGAGAGAGTGAAGCATATATTCACAAAGTTGAAAGGGCATGCATCCCGTCAGTGGGATAATGTATTTTGACAAAAAAATAAGAAGGAAATATAAAATTAAGACTTGGGAGGAGATAATTTCCAAACTAAATGGTATTCCACAATTTATAGTTGTTGGCTTGAAAACAATTATCCGCCACAATTAAAAATTACTAACATAAATGACTAATTCATATACTTGTTGTTCTTGTTATTTGGTCATATTTTTATTCTTGGACTATAATAGTCATTTATGTTAATCATTATTAATTTTGTCACTTATTATCTAGTCATATATTTTATTCATAGACTAAATTAGTCATTTAAGTTAGTCGCTTTTAGTTTAGTCACTTATTATCTAGTCATATATTTTATCTCTAGACTAAATTAGTCATTTAAGTTAGTCATTTTTAGTTCGGTCACTTAAAATTGCTTAAATTTAGTAGTAATTCACTTGAAATAATTGCGGTGACTAAATTTTTTAGTCACCTAGTCACTAATTTCAGCATTTTCTACTAGTGTTTATTCCTATAAAATATACCTTCAAGGCCATTAGCATAGCAGGAATATTTATGGATATTTTTATACTCCATGGTATGCCCAAAACTGTGATTTAAGACTAATATGCCAAGTTCACTTCTAAATTTTGGAAGGGTTTATTTGAAGCTATGGGAACAAAATTAAATTTTAGCACAACCTATCATCCTCAAACTGGTAGTAAAATAGAAAGGACCAATCATATATTATAAGACATTCTAAGAGTGTATTCCATGGATAAACCCACTAAGTGGGAAAATTATCTCCACGCAATTGAGTTTGACTATAATAATGGATATTAGACTTCTTTAAAAATGAGTCCTTTTCAGGTATTGTATGGTAGACGATGAAAAATACATCTAAGTTGGGACCATCCTGAGGATAGGTTAGTGTTGGGACCAAATATGCTAAAAGAGATGGAATAATTGGTTAAACTAGGTTAAGTTAAATTTGAAAAGAGATCAGTATTGACACGAGTTATACAAACTTGAAAATATTTCAAAAGGAATTCAATGTTGGTGATCATGTATACATAAAAGTGAAACCAAATAAAATCACACTTATGCATGGAAATTGTGCCAAGTTATTACCCAAATATTGTGGACCTTTTGAGGTGTTAGCAAGGATTAGACCAATTGCTTATCAGCTTATTCTTCCAACAAATATAAAAATTCATAATGTATTTCAAGTATCCCTGTTAAACAAATATGCACACAATTCAACTCATATAATTGATTGGAATTTTTTACAAGTATAATGTTAGGTATTTATACTACTAGTTTAGCCCCCATATTGTTATTTTTGTTCACCATAGAAGCCCAATATTTTTATTTTTGTGCCCTTACATTTTTATTGTTATGTAGGCCCTAATTGTTTTTTTACCCCTTAGACTCGTATATATACCAAGGAGTTGTTTTCATTTGAATCATCCAAGGATTGTACATTTATGCGATGTAAAGGAGGGTTCCCCCTTAAAGAGGTGTATTTTCAAGTTGTTGATCTATATTTTTTTTTTTGTGATTTTGTTACATTTAATTTGGTATCAGAGCTTTCGATCCTAGGGTTTCGCTGCTTCAAACAGGTCATGTTAGAATTTTCGTTATAACTTTCGTTGATATTTTAACCACATGGATCCAAAATATTGGTGAATATATTGTAAAAATTTCATAACTTGGTTCACTATATTCTTGGATATATGATTCAAGGAAATTAAGGTTTTTGTATGCTCCAGAATTTTGTCTCAAACAAAGTGTCTCGAGGAAAATCATCATAACTTTCATTTTGTCCATCCAAATTGAATTTGTAAAATTTTTCTAAAAGTGGACAGACTATATTTTCTTGGGCACTATTTGTAGGTTTGAAGGCTAAAACAATGATACGTGGAATTCCATACAATTTTTCTCTACCAAACCATTCCATAAGCAGGTCATCTTGGGATATTTGACCTAACTTTATCTTGAAGAATATAATATCAGTATAACTAGCGGTGTTGGAAAGAGGACATAAAGAGTTACCATAGAATGAATTTTTGGACTTTGGGAGGTGGAAATTACATATATACAACAGCTTGAAGATCAAGCTCCAAAAATCAAGAAAAAATGTGTGTATTATTAAAATTTTCATAAATTTTGTTTGAAAAATTAGTTTGAAGTGATTCAAAGGGAATAATAAAGCATAGATATCAATATTTAGTTCTAATATGCCTCAAAAAAAAAATGGATACTTCCAGTAATCAACAAGAAATATCTATTTTGACACATGAAGAAGAGGGAGAAATGAAACATGATATATCAAAATTACAAGACCAAGTGCAACAAATTTCTCTCTCGCAAAGAGTAACCAAAAATTAATTGGAAGTGATGATGGATGTTAACATGGATGGTTTAAAAGGGGACATGGATGGTTTAGAAGCAAAAATAAAAAGGTACCTGGGATTTTTGAATGATGGTTTAAAAGAAGACATGGAAGAAATGATGAATGTCAATATGGAAGGGTTGAAGGAAGGTTTGACAAAGTTGTTGCAAGAAAGGATTCCTAGTAGTGACAAGGAATTCCATGAAAATAAGGATGAGGATAAAAGGAAAATGAGTTATGATTTTAGAGACTCTAACTCAAGGCTAAAGATCAAGAATATTCCAAATATCGATATGAGGAAGTTTGATGGCAAGGATATGGGAACATGGATACTATAGATGGAGAAATTTAATTTTTATATTTAGAGCCCAATCCATTTTTGTGGTATCAATGGATATGTTGTCGTAAATAAATATTCACTTGGAAGAATTTTCTAAAGGAATTGATAGAAAATTATGAGGATACAAAGAGAAATACCTTCTTTACACAATTGATAAATCTCAAACAAACACTAGTAGAAAATGATGAAATTAGTGACTAGGTGACTAAAAAAGTTTGTCACTGCAGTTATTTCAAGTGAATTACTACTAAATTTGAGCAATGTTAAGTGAACAAACTAAAATGACTAACTTAAATGACTAATTTAGTTTAGGGATAAAATATATGACTAGATAACAAGTAACCAAACTAAAAGCAACTAACTAAAATGACTAATTTAGTCCAGGACTAAAATATATGACTAGAAAATAAGTGACAAAATTAATAATGATTAACATAAATGACTACTATATTACAAGAATAAAAATATGACCAAATAATAAGTACAAAAATTATACGAATTATTCATTTATGTTAGTGTTAGCCACCTACAATATTTGTTGTAGAAAAAGGTGGCTAAGACTTTTTGAGCCTTCAAGGAACAAATTTTATTATTAAAAAGTGTTGGCTCTTGAAGACTCTTGAAGGCCTCATGCCTTTCCTCTGTCCAAAACTTCACTACTGTTTCCCTTCAGAACTCAGAAATCCTACTGATTTCCAAGCCAGAATATTGTTGCATGCACCTTTTCCCTTTTCCCCTTCTTCCAAAATTAACCTTCATTTGCTTCCCTATTTCTCCGTAAAATTCCTCTATGTTACATGAGTTCTCTTCTTCCATTCATGAAAACCCATTTTTATAAGGTTTGAGACTCACTCTTTTAAGCCTTACCGAGGCCTTTGAATCCCTTTGAAAGCATTGGAAATTCATAAAAAAATGGATGTTTGTGCATAAGGGTTTAAGCCCCTTTGGGCCAGGTCTTAGCCACTTCCCCCACATGTCCGCACCCTAGAACCAGGTGCTAAACCTCTCATAGCGCTTATCGCATCGCTAAATTCCAAAAGTGGAAGTCTTTTGCCGTGGTTCTAAAAGCTCTGATGCAATTAGCTCCTCCTTTCTAGCCCCCGGTCATATCATCCTCCCATGCGCCCTAAGGCCCCACAATCAGGCGCCAAACCTTTAAATATGTCTCAGCCCAAAGTATTAAAACCTTTGGTTATTTTAATTCTTAGGTTTTTAATTATTCTATAACTTATCCGCCGGTCCGAATTCCAAATTAAACTCCATCGTCGATCTGATCTGCAGATCGACGGTGCGGAGTCCATCTCCCTATGGTCCCCGCCGTCCATAAGCCGATTGCCCAAAACCGGCGGTATCCATCGCACCGCCTTTGGGTGAAAGTTGTTTTCCCCCGATCGCCAGCGATTCCATACATCGCATGACATGCGTCCCGTGTACTTTTTCAAAACTGCTTTCCCATCGCGCATTATCGATTGGACATAGACGCCCTGCTATATTGCTCTCCACCATCCGATCTGGGGTGGGCCATCCAACGGCTATCGCACACCGAAGATTCCCGATCGTTAGCCAGACTACGGCGCGCCATCCAGTTAATCTCTACCGTCAATCTAATCTGCAGACCGATGGTCCATATTCTATCACCCTGATTCCATCGCCCGTTCGACGATTCTTCGTTTTGACTTTCCCCTTTGCTCCCAACTGTCAATCTCTGCGCGATCGACGGCTCTGATTTAATCTTTATTCCGCCTTCTCCTATCAATCCTGATCATTGGATGATGCCATCCAATGACCATGCTTCCTCCACACGCCTTCTAGAGCAGTAAACTTATATATGCAGGATTTAATAATAGTTTTTGTATTTTGCAGGGTTTCGAGGTTTTCTCGCCATTTTTCGAGGAAAATTCGAAGGCAGAAGATGACGATCTTCCTGCCTTCGATTCGACTAAGGAAAACTATCACAGGGTGTTAAAAACACGTTTCATCAGTGTTTCTTCAGGCATTGATGCCATATCGCTCCTGTGCAGCCCTGTTCATCAGAAAAAACCATGGATCAGGCACAGTTAGAGAGTATCAGTGACGAAGGCCAAAATTTATCAGAACAAAGTATTAAAGGACAGATTGGTGGGTATTACATCTAATATGCTTATCAAAAGCCTAATCCCCTAGTAAAACACAGTTTAAAGAAAATCCTAAGTGTTTTAACCAACAGAAAACCCTCCACCGCCAAAAATTGAGGCAAATTGATCCCTCTGGCTACCACGATGCCACCTGTGCCTCAAAGTATTCAATTAGAGGCTGAATTTATTGATCAAGACCAAAAATCTGCCTCACAATGTAGCCGAAGAGTCACTTCTGCAAGGAACTTCAATGCAAAAAATATCTGCAGAGTTACTCCAACGTAACGCATAGCCTCAAGGTCAACAAAAGCTCCCACCGAGCTTAATCATTATGTAAATCATTTAATATAGAGGATATGTATGTAAGTTTCTTTATTGAGCCCCTCAAAGGAAAATAATCCATTAATTATGTATTAATTGTAATTGAGATCTTTTATCAGATCTCACCTCCTCATCCTTCTATATATACTACTGTAGAAGATGAGTGAGGGGTTGGTTGCAGAACTTTGATATACACTTGAGCTTAATTTTCTGATTGTAAATAGTGTTAATTAGCTCTTGGAGCTCTGCTGGTGGTAGATAGTTTAGGCTGGAGATGTGTAGATGGTTGCTAAACTAAAGCACTGGACTTAAAGCTGTAACTAGTTTGAAGCATCAATACAAGCTGATTTATGGGATCTTGGTCTATGTTGACGGTGATGTTTTTCTTATTGTAACTTGTCATTTTGTTTTTGTTTTCACTGTGTTCCAATTTCTCTTATAAAGAACAACATGCATAGAGTTAGGACCTACTGTACATCAGTAACCTTCTTTGACTGAAAATATTTATATATAGGTTTTCTTCCAATCTGTGTTATTTAGGAATGATTTAATTCAGTTTAAGCATAGGAATGTCGGCGTTCCCTCGTCTTATTGTCTTAACTGAATGTTATTCTTAAATTTTATTTTCAGTATATGTTTTTTGAAGATGAACTAAGGAAGATATGGTGATCCCTGGTCCCAGTTTTATCCCCACAACTATCTGGATTTTTCCCTTGGAATGTGTTAAAAGCTGGCTAGTTTAAAAGTACTTACTAGATCTTAGACCATTCTGTGTTATCTTTGTGTTTGTCTTGAAAGTAACTAAGTAAAGCAGAGCTAGGAGAGGATTTTTGGTGAGCCCAGCCCGCTAGTTTCTACTCCAAAGGTTGCCTTCGAGTTTCCCTTTGTTTTAAATGTTTTCTATTGAAAGTGTATCAAAAGTTGGCTAGTTTAAAAGTACTTACCAGATCCTAGTTTGCTTTTATGTTTTTCTTGAGTTCATGTCAAAGGCTGACTAGTTTAAAAGTATTTATCAGATCCTGGGCTGCTCTTGTTCTGCATCTATTTTATCTCTCCTTCTTATTGTATCATTTCATTCCATAAATCAAACTTCAAAAGAGATCCTTAGACATAGATGACTTGCCCCATGGACCACTCTTGCCTCTTGCTGTCCCAATTAAATCCTATTATGACTCCATAGCCCAATGGACTAAAACCTGCAATTATCTATCATCCTGGCCAAAGCTTACTCTGATTGCTTGCAACTTCTCACCTTTGAAACTCTTTGCATTTGGGACTTTCTACCTCAAACAGTAATCATGCTCAACCATCCAAAAACAAACAAAACGCTTGGCCTTCATAACTAGCCTAATATCATTACCCCAAACTTCAAAGACAAATCCATCTTTGCACTCATTGGAGAGATCCCTCTCCGGGTTCAGGAGGGCTGGATCCTAGAATCCCAAAGTTGGTTGAAATAATGTTGCTTCTGCAGTTTTAGTCTCACCAATATGCTAAAATTACAGATTCCTAACATTTCTGGTGACTTTGTTGGGGGAACGAACCCAATTTTTTTTTTTAATTTTTATAAAACCTTGTGAGTTAAAAGCATCATTTTCAAGCACTACCAAAGAAGTGGTAATCATGGTAAAACTTGTTTGAATCAGTGACAAGCTAGGTAAAACCTAGGATTCTATTAAGACTTTATCTAACCTTGAAATATCAGCTGGCTTAGCCATAAGAGTAAACTATCTTTGTCTCATAACCGTAGCTAAGTTTTGAAACAAAGTTAGGTTATTCTTGAAAACCATACAACTAAAAAATAACTCAGAATCATCAAAAATATTTTAGATTGGTATTCAATAAACGTGGTGGTGGACCATAAAACCTTTTACCTTTGAAAAGAGCTAAAAAATTCCACTTGGCGACTCCACAATCCTTAACAGACCTTAAGACTCCACTGGGAAGAACCCTTATTTATAATATCATTCAAACTTAGTTAGAGGACTGTAGGATTGAATTTCAAATAGACTAGTTAACCTTTTAAAGATTGTCATACCTGGTTGAACTTTTCCTGTTTATTTGGGTCTAAAAAACACAACATAGTTGCTCCTAGAAAGATTCACACTAGAGCCCATCCTGACCTGGATCCGCCTGAAGTAGTTGATAACCTAGAAGGTATCCTTAGGAAGTCTCCTAATATTAAATTCTCAACTGTTTTCAGATCACCCTTGAGAGCTAATTCAGTCCCTGAAAATCTTTCAGCTCTACAACAATCACAAGTTAAATTAGTAAATCCCTTTAGAACTAGGTCTCTTGGTGATTTAGATTAGTTAGATTTTGAGTCTTCACTTTCATCCCCGGAAACAAGAGAGCTTTCTGGTAGCATAGAAACAACACCTCCTGATTTACATTTCCTTCACAACCTAGGTGTCTCTCATTCAAGATCAGCTCAGTAGTCTATTTCGGGTCCATCTATTTCTGCTCACACTACATCCACTGTTCAAACCACTCCACTTTAGTCCAATTTTTCATTTGTTAATCCACTCCTTGTGAATCCACCCCCACCACATATCATGGCAACATGGTATGCTCCCTTATTCCTTCCTGCACCATTAGTCAATCTTCCACAGGACTATTAGTCCACTTTTTATGGTGCTATATTTCTGTTGCATCACAACATGGATAAGATGGATGACTACTTTATTATAAATGAAATTGATGATGATTACAGCATCCAAGCAGTTTCATTATAGCTCAGCTTAGGGAAAACGAAAGCAGTTCGGGTATGGCAGCCCTAGTATTGTGATCTTCAGCCTTCCATCAATCATTCCTAAACAAATGGGAAGTAAAGAAGAAAAACCCCTCTCCCAAATGGTCTAACTTTAAAACCTCATGGCTCTTCAGGGGAAAGTGAGGGAGATTGCTACTGGGTTGCCACTCAATGTGCAATCACTTTCCCCAGAACTAAAACCTCCACAGGGCTCAGCTTTAAACAAGTTTCCTGAAGGGTTTGACTCTGACATGACATATCAGCTGAGAGAGAGATATTTTTCAACTCTTGAGGATATGCAAAGAGGCGCTCTTTCTGTGGAAGTCAACTTAATGGAAAAAAGAGCAAGAATGAAAAATGAAAAGAGAGTGTCCTTTAGAGAGGAATTTGCACCTTCTACTTCCAACTCAAATATGGAGAGAATTATGGAAGAAATGATGAAAGAAATGAGCACAATTAAGAGAGCACAAGCGAGCCAAAATCAGAATGCTCCTCGAAATAGAAATCAGAACTAGAATCAGAATTTTAGAAGGAACCAACCTCCAAACAGACCTAAGGAAGATGATCAACAGATCATTCCTCTCTTTCATCAAAACTATGTAATTGAGGTTGAGGAAACGAATGAGATAACAGAGGGAGATGATGTCAACATGTTTGGGGTAGACAATGATGACTTCAAGATTCATTACGATAGAAAACAAGGTCTATACACACCTTATGATGACAAAATAGATGATGATGAAAATTGTTATCAAGACATGGAAAACGTCATCATAGCGCCCCAAAAAGAATACGACCTTAGAAGTAAAACTAGTCAACAACCCCCCAACAACAAAACCTCTGACGAATCTTCACAAAACAGCACTGCAACCAAGCCTAAAAAGATTTAAAAAAAGGACAAAACAGTGGGTGTAAATTTTGATAAAGGAAAAGAGAAAGGTACTCAAAGCAATGAAAAACAGAGTGCAGACCTTAGCAGTACTAACACTTCAGCTAGTACTCCTGTGAAGACAACTTTGTCAAGTGTAAATAAAACAAATCAACAAGCGGATATTACTGATAAAATGACAGCTAATAAGGCCGAAACCAGCACCTTAAAGAGTCAAATTCCTTTCAGCCTGGAGCAAGAAATTTCAAAAATCAAAATCTTTGTTCCCTTGACTAAATTAGCTGCCAAACATGTATATAGAAACCAAATTTTGAAGGCTTTAAACATTGAAGAGACTGAGGACACTGTCAATCTTAATGATGACCAACCCGAGCTTATTTTTGGTCCAAAGATCAAAGGTATGTATCAAGAGGGACCTCTTCCTCCCTTTTACGTGAGTTTAAACGTTCATGACAAAATTTTGCACAATGCTATGCATGATTCCGGGGCTTCTCATAACTTAAAGCCTAGAGCTGTGATGGAGAGCCTTGGTTTAGAAATCACCAGACCTTACAAAGATTTGTATTCTTTTGATTCTAGAAGAGTAAAATGTTTAGGATTAATCAAAGACCTTTGTGTTAACTTAGCCCAAATTCCAGCCAAATGTTTAGTCATGGATATTGTTGTGGCTGACATTCCCCTGAAGTATGGAATGTTATTATCAAGATCTTGGGGGGCTAAGTTACAAGGGACTATGCAAATGGACATGACCTATGCGACTATCCCTGTTTTCAATCACAATAGAAGACTTTACAGGGAATCTCATATGCAATACACAGTTACAAGTCAAGACAGACCACAAAACTCCCCTTTATATTCTGTAAACACAGGCCTTGATTCGTTTATCCTCTTTAATGAAGAAACATCAGATGAAAAAGTCACTTTGACAAAGTTAACGGCCGATAGGGAGGAAGAGGAAAATACCATAGAACTGTCAAAACAGTTTGTTGAATTGTTAAACATTAGCAAACTAAACAAAGGTCTTGAACTACAGGTCATGCATCCTTTGTTTTTAAACTTGGACACTAAAGAGAACGAGCCTCAAATAAGCGCAAAACTTGCGGAATCAAAACAAATACAACTAAGTGTTGAGTTACCACAACAACCTTTGAGCACGTTAGTTGGAGAGGACAGTAACCAGGATGAAACTAAGAATAGTCCTCTGTGGAGTATGTATTTTGATGGATCCTGCACTACGACTAACGCTGGTGCAGGTGTTTGGATTTATAACACTGAAAACAACCACACATAATGTATTTCCTGTACATTAAATTTTCAGTGTTCCAATAACATAGCAGAATATGAATCCCTTCTCCTAGGCTTACGTTTGTTTAAAAAGATAGGAGCCAAGAGAATTAAAGTTCACGGGGATTCAGAGTTAGTTATTAGGCAAGTCAATGGGGAATATAACACAAATCATCCCAGACTCAGGGCCTACCGAAATGATGTCATGGACCTTTTGAAAACATTCGAGGAGTCCAAATTGGTTTTTGTCCCAAGAAAAAGAAATATCGCGGCCCACAATTTAGCCTTTGCAGCTAGAACATGCTTAACACCATATAGCACCAAAGACTGCACAACTCAGATAGAATTTAGACCAGTTGTGCCTGATAATGAGAAATATTGGCAGGTATTTGACAACAATAAACAAATAGAAGACTTCATGCAATTCAGAAATGAATTCGAACTACAGTTGAACCGGACTATAATCTGATTCTGATGAAGAAAATTTCCTCGGTGAAGAGGAACCGTCTCCTGAACCAGTTGATATTAACCTGCTGTCAAGAAAACTAAAAAACAAAACGAAATTGGATGCAGAGTTTGAAACAGATGAGTTAGAAACTCTGTACTCTAAAGATGAAAGTTTGCCAAGCGGTCTAGCGCCTTTATAAGAGTTGTTTGATCTTAACGATGTGGCCAAAAAGCCAAAACTGGAACCTGTGGAGGCTGAAGTAGAAGAGTGCAATATAGGCAGTGAACTTAAACCTATGATGATTAAGCCATCTAAGACTTTACCGGCTCACATTAAGCTCAAATACATTGTTTGTTTAAAGGGTTTTCTGATGTATGATTTTGCGTGGAGTTCGAAGATCTACAAAATCCTATGACACTTTGAAATATCAGAAAAAATTCCCTCAAAAGAAGCAAAATCCCTTCAAACGGAAAGCGCACGAATAAACCACATCCGGTTACCATTGGTTTGAAGAAAGATCCATGAAAATGTGTAGTCATGGCGTTATTATTCCCTATTACTGTATTTTGAGTGGGTGTGCCTAATATGGAGTGTCTGACTGAAAGAAAAATGGGGAGAGATCAGACTTTGTATACACTTTAGAGACTTGAACAAAGCTTCATTAAAAGACAGCTACCCTTTACCAAATATGGATCACATTTTACAAAGCATGGTAGGGTCTAGAAGAATTTCTTTGTTGGATGGCTATTCAGGGTACAATTAGATCTTAGTTCACCTTGCTGATCAATTAAAGACAACATTCACTACACCATGGGGCAATTTCATGTACGTGAAAATTCCCTTTGGTCTAATGAATGCTGGAGAAACTTTTCAAAGAGCCATGGACATAGCATTCTCGGAGGAACTGGGCTTCTTCAACATTATCTATCTGGATGATGCCACTGTGTTTTCAAAAACAGATGAAGAGCACTTAGAACATTTAAGAAAATTTTTAAAAGAGGAAGTCTGAAAGATTTGAATCACAAACTAAGAGACACTATTTGGTCTCAAGAAGGTAAAATTCTTGCACATTATTTACGAGGAGGGTATAAAGATAGATCCCAGAGATTGAGGCCATATTGCAAATCTTTCATCCTCAAAACATCAAAGAGTTGCAATCTTTCATTGGAAATATTAACTTTTTGAGATGGTTCATCCCCAACTTGGATGAGCTCCTTAGGAATATCACAAACATGTTAAAGAAGGAGCAAGGGGTAAAATGGACCTTGGAAGAAAAGAATTCCTTTGAACTGGTGAAACAAGCATTAACCAAAACACCGGTTCTTATAAGTCCTGATTTTTCAAAAGATTTTTATATTTTTTCATTTGCATCAGAACATACCATAGCTACTATCCTTTTACAGAAAAATCCACAAGGAAAAGAACGGCCTATTTCATTTCTTTAGCAAGGCATTGAGGGATGCCCTCACAGTATAACATTGGAAGGCAAGCTTTTGTTTTGGTTAAAGCTTTGAAAGACTAGATTCATCCTTCACTCACACATCATTGCCTTTGTCCCAAACTCAGTTGTTAAATACATCCTAACACAGGACCCAGATGGTAAGAGAGGTAAGTGGATCGCTATTATTCTTGAACGTGATTTAGAGATAAAACCCACTAAACTCATCAAAGGCCAAGGTCTAGCTAGATTGATGGTTGAATCCAATTTTGAAGTTCTCGATATTAATATGATTAATGCTTTGGATGATCAAGAGGAACTCTCAACCCCTATTGTTGAAAACCATTTTATGAATTCCTCTTGGTATGCTGATATTGTTTATTTTTTGCTTAATTTGAATACACCTCCTGGTTGGACAAAAACAAAGGCAAGATTCCTCAAATTGAAAGTTGTAAAATATTGCATTATCAATAAATGTCTTTATTGGAAAAATGCAAGTGGTGTATTGCTTAAATGTTTGCCTGAGTTTGATACAGAGAAGGTCAAACACCAGTTCCATGAAGGAGAGTGTGGGGGTCATTTATACTGGAAGACAACAGCCAACAAAATTTTGAGGGTTGGTTTCTATTGGCCTACTCTTTTCCATGATGTGCACAAAATTATCATAGCCTGTCATAAGTGTCAACTTTTTGAAGGCAAAAGGAAACTGTTACCCCTACCTCTGCATCCAGTCACTGTTGAGGCCCCTTTTCAACAGTGGGGACTTGACTTCATAGAAGAAATCCATCCCCCATCTTCTACATAGCATATATGGATTCTCACTATCACAGACTATTTCACTAAGTGAATAGAAGCCATACCTTGTAGACAGGCCAATGATTCGGTTATTATAAAATTTATGGAGATTAACATTCTCTCCAGATTCGGCTGTCCTACCAAGATTATCATTGATAATGCCGCAGCATTTGGATCAAAGAAAATGGTTGAGTTCTGTCATAAATATCACATAACATTGGGGCATTCCATGGCCTATTACCCTCAAGGTAATGGACTTGCAGAATCCTCAAACAAAAGCTTAGTGAACATAATCAAGAAAATATTGGAGGACAATAAGAAGTCTTGGCACACGAAGCTGGTTCATGCACTTTGGGCTGATAGATTGACTTTGAAGAAATCTATTGTTATGTCACCTTTCCAGCTTGTGTATGGTACTGATGCAGTTTTTCCAAACAGCCTTGGTGTACCAGTGATGAAGTTGATTCAAGAGTTACAAACTGAAGAAAATGACATGATCATAAGAGTGAACCAGACCATTCATCTTCAGCAAACCAGAGAGGAAGTGTATAGCAAAGCATTGCAGAAGCAGGACAGCATCAAAAAGATTTTTGACAGAAGAACAAAGGCCAGCAATTTCAAGATTGGGGACAAAGTTCTAAAGTGGGATTCAAGAAGGGAAAAGAAGGGCAAGCATGGAAAATTTGACCACTTATGGCTTGGCCCTTACTCTATTCACTCAGTTGCTGGTAACAATGCATTTTTCTTGCAGGAGTTGAATGGAGCAGAATTGTTTGGGGGCCCTGTCAATGGCAAGATGCTTAAGCATTACTTCTCTTGATCCGTGTTATGTTCCAAAGCCTTTTTATCTCTTTTCCATTGTAAATATTTCATCCACCATTACATTCAAAGTTGTAAAAATAAAAAATACAAAAACAAAAAAAAAAGATAACAGGGCGGATTGTGAAAACAAGAAAGGTATAGCCCCATACCAAAAAAGAGAAACAAATTCTGAAAGTGTGCAATCTTAAATGCCACTCCTACAAAACACACTTCTAGTTAGTCAAACATGCCTAAACTTGACTAATTAGCTTTAAATTTTCTGTTGATAGGATAGTGAATTTGATTTGCCAAACTGTTTAATCTTGGCTTATCAGTAGATTGTTTAGGATAGAAATTAAAGGTTCAAACATGATCAAAATCTGAACCTAAGTTTCCAAAGAGAGATGACTCAAAATCTGTTTTGTTTCTTGAGTCAAAAAGAGGTAAATTTGGTTCTAATTAGCTCAAAATCTGAATCGGAAAACAAAGTAGGAACAGCTCAAACAAAATTCAGAACCGAGCTGTTAAAAAGATGAAGGAAGAGTTTTCAATTTTCAGATCTTAAGCCTTCCATTTTGATTTAATTTTCTATAAAATAAATGTCTATGTGCAGCTTGTTTTTATGCCATAGATCACAGCAAGTCAAACAGTTTAATCTTGACTTGACTGTTTTTAAATTTTTGTTTTAGAATTTAGAGAATTAAAATTTGTTGGACAGTTTAATCCCAACAGATAGTAGAATAGGTAGAGAATCATATGGGCTCAACTGTTTAATCTGGGTCCATGGAGAAATAAGAAGTAGAACTAGATTAGATTTCATGCTTTTCAAAAGAATAAAATGTTGTGAAAGAGTTTGCCAACCCAAGTGCACTCTAATGAAGAAAAAATGTTAGATCAGTAGGATTGGGTAGGTAGAAAGGTTGTATTGATGAAGATCCATTATCTTTATGGTTGCTAATATGTTTTCAGAGAAAGTCATCTCAGCCAAGGAAAAGCCGGCCCAATGGATCGACCTGAAGGTCGGCCCGGAGAATGCAGAATCAGGAAGTTCTTGATGCCTTCAAGAAGGCACCATCCCCAAGTGGAGCCACTGTTAGCCACCTATAATATTTGTTATAGCAAAAGGTGGCTAAGACTTTTTGAGCCTTCAAGGAACAAATTTTATTATTAAAAAGTGTTGGCTCTTGAAGAATCTTGAAGGCCTCATGCCTTTCCTCTGTCCAAAACTTTACTGCTGTTTCCCTTCAGAACTCAGAAATCCCACTGATTTCCAAGCCAGAATACTACTGCAAACACCTTTTCCCTTTTCCCCTTCTTTCAAAATTAACCTTCATTTGCTTCCCTATTTATCCATAAAATTCCTCTATGTTTCATGAGTTCTCTTCTTCCATTCATGAAAACCCATTTTTATAAGGTTTGAGACTCACTCTTTTAAGCCATACTGAGGCCTTCGAATCCCTTTGAAAGCATTGGAAATTCATAAAAAAATGCATGTTTGTGCATAAGGGTTTAAGATCCTTTGGGCCAAGTCTCAGCCACTTCCCCCACATGTCCGCACCCTAGAACCAGGTGCTAAACCTCTCACAGTGCTTATCACATCACTAAATTCCAAAAGCGCAAGTCTTTTTCCATGGTTCTAAAAGCTCCGATGCGATTAGCTCCTCCTTTCTAGCCCCCGGTCATATCATCCTCCCATGTGCCCTAAGGCCCCACAATCAGGCGCCAAACCTTTAAATATGTCTCCGCCCGAAGTATTAAAACCTTTGGTTATTTTAATTCTTAGGTTTTTAATTATTCTATAACTTATCTGCCAGTTCGAATTTCAAATTAACCTCCACCGTCGATCTGATCTGCAGATCAACGGTGCGGAGTCCGTCTCCCTGTGGTCCCCGCCGTCCATAAGCTGATTGCCCAAAATCGGCGGTATCCATCGCACCGCCTTTGGGCGAAAGCTGTTTTCCCCCGATCGCCAGCGATTCCATACATCGCATGAGACACATCTCGTGTACTTTTTCAAAACCGCTTGCCCATTGCGCATTATTGATTGGACATAGATGCCCTGTGATATTGCTATCCACCATCCGATCTGGGGCGGGCCATCCAACGACTATCGCTCACCGAAGATGCCCGATCGTTAGCCAGACTACGACGCGTCATCCAATTAATCTCCGTTGTCGATCTGATCTGCAGACCGACGGTCCATATTCTATTGCCCTGATTCTGTCGCCCGTTCGACAATTCTCCATTTTGACTTTCCCCTTTGCTCCCGACCGTCGATCTCTGCTCGATCGATGGCTCTGATTTAATATTTCTTCCGCCTTCTCCGATCAATCCTGATCGTTGGATGATTCCATCCAACAGCCATGCTTCCTTCACGTGCCTTCTGGAGCAGTAAACTTATATATGTAGGATTTTATAATATTTTTTGTATTTTGCAGGGTTTCGAGATTTTCTCGCCATTTTTTGAGGAAAATTCGAAGGCAGAGGATGACGATCTTCCTGCCTTCGATTCGACTAAGGAAAATCATCGCAGGGTGTTAAAAATACGTTTCATTATTGTTTCTTTAGGCATTGATGCCATATCGCTCCTGCGCAGCCCTATTCATCAGAAAAAACCATGGATCGGGCACAGTCAGAGAGTATCAGTGACGAAGGCCAAAATTTATCAGAACAGAGGATTAAAGGACAGATTGGTGGGGATTAAGTCTAATATTCTTATCAAAAGCCTAATCCCCCAGTAAAACATATTTTAAAGAAAATCATAAGTGTTTTAACCGACAAAAAACCCTCCACCGCAACAAATTGAGGCAAATTGATCCCTCTAGCTACCACGATGTCACCTGTGCCTCAAAGTATTCAATCAGAGGCCGAATTTATTGATCAAGACCAGAAATCTACCTCACAACACAGCCGAAGAGTCACTTATGCAAGGAACTTCAATGCAAAAAATATCTGCAGAGTTACTCCAACGTAACGCACAGCCTCAAGGTCAAAAAAAGCTCCCGCCGAGCTTAATCATTATGTAAATCATTTAATATAGAGGATATGTATGTAAGTTTCTTTATTGAGCCCCTTAAAGGCCAACAAGCCATTAATTCTGTATTAATTGTAATTGAGATCTCTTATCAGATCTCACCTCCTCATCCTTCTATATATACTACTGCAGAAGATGAGTGAGGGGTTGGTTGCAGAACTTTGATATACACTTGAGCTTAATTTTCCGATTGTAAATAGTGTTCACTGGCTCTTGGAGCTCTGCTAGTGGTAGATAGGTTAGGTTGAAGATGTGTAGATGGTTGCTAAACTAAAGCACTGGACTTAAAGCTGTAACTGGTTTGAAGCATCAATACAAGCTGATTTATGGGATCCTATTCTATGTTGACGGTGATGTTTTTCTTATTGTAACTTGTCATTTTGTTTCTATTTTCACTTTGTTCCAATTTCTCTTATAAAGAACAACATGCATAGAGTTAGGACCTACTGTACATCAGTAACCTTCTCTGACTGAAAATATTTATATATATGTTTTCTTCCAGTCTGTGTTATTTAGGAATGATTTAATTCAGTTTAAGCATAGGAATGCTGGTGTTCCCTCGTCTTATTGTCTTAACTAAATGTTATTCATAAATGTTATTTTCAGTATATGTTTTGTGAAGATGAAATGAGGAAGATATGGTGAGCCCTGGTCCCAGTTTTATCCCCACAAATATCTAGATTTTTCCCTTGGAATGTGTTAAAAGCTGGCTAGTTTAAAAGTACTTACCAGATCTTAGACCATTCTATGTTATCTTTGTGTTTTTCTTGAAAGTAACTAAGTAAAGCAGAGCTAGGAGAGGATTTGTGGTGAGCCCGATCCGCTAGTTTCTACTCCAAAGGTTGCCTTCGAGTTTCCCTTTGTTTTAAATGTTTTCTATTGAAAATGTATCAAAGGCTGGCTAGTTTAAAAGTACTTACCAGATCCTAGTTTTCTTTTATGTTTTTCTTGAGTTCATGTCAAAGGCTGACTAGTTTAAAAGTATTTATCAGATCCTGGGCTGCTCTTGTTTTGCATCTGTTTTATCTCTCCTTCTTATTGTATCATTTCATTCCATAAATCAAACTTCAAAGAGATCCTTAGACATAGATGACTTGCCCCATAGACCACTCTTGACTCTTGCTGTTCCAATTAAACCCTATTATGACTCCATAGCCCAATGGACTAAAACCTGCAATTATCTGTCTTTTTGGCCGAAGCTTACTCTGATTGCTTGCAACTTCTCACCTTTGAAACTCTTTGCATTTGGGATTTTCCACCTCAAACAGTAATCATGCTCAACCATCCAAAAACAAACAAACGCTTGGCCTTCATAACTAGCCTAATATCATAACCCCAAACTTCAAAGAAAAATCCATCTTTGTACATACTAGAGAGATCCCTCTCTCGATTCAGGAGGGCTAGATCCTAGAATCCAAAAGTTGGTTGAAATTATGTTGTTTCTGTGATCGTACTTTGCCAATATTGCTGATTACAGATTCCTAACAATTAGTATTTTTTAATTGTGTCACTCAAGAAATGGAAAATTGCAATTTTTACACTGATGTGTGAGTTGGCCGAATTTTATTGCTTACAGTATATTTTGGTGGCCCAATGGAAAGTTGCCACATGGCCCAACAGAAGCCCACCATGTCATGCCTCCACATTGGCTAAAAATTTTTTAAGGGCCAAAAGGCCTTGGCAAGAATCGAACCGACGACTTGCCACAACAACCTCCATAGCCTTACCATCTCGCCTCATGGGTGGTTCTCAACCATAATGTCTTCCATTGATATGTTAATGACATGTATGGGTGTGTTGGGAGGAGGGGTTGGGTACTGATCCCTGACCGTCAGTCATATCGCACCCATAGGAACTATCGTAGAGGCGTACAAAGCAAAGGAGCGGGTACCAACCCCAGATCCTAGTTATGTTCACAACCCATAGGACAAAGCACATACCAGAGAGGAATTTGCTGGAGGGGGAAAGGTTGTATGCCCTAGCCCCCATCCCATGGTGATGCATGTAACCACATGCGGAAAGATAAAGGGCTAATCTGACGGGGGTGGAGTTTGAGGCTTCGCCCCAGGTCACTATGTCGGCATGTAACCATTGGCTAAATATTTGGTAACTAGTGCGACAGGGACGGGTAGTTTGCCCCAACCCTAGGCCATATCACCCCATGTGACCATGAGATGATAGAAAAGGTGCCAAGACCGGTGGGGTAGGACCGTATATAAACATTATAACCGTACACTGAGATTTCACTCTCATTTGGGGACAAATAGATCAACAAATCTAACCTTAATGAAGAAATATCCATAAATAATACCAAATAATATAATAAATTTAAATCCTAATACTCTTTATTTATATTAATTACCCAAATTCAATGATATGTGGAAGATATATGTGTATAAATAAAAATTTAAAATATATACCAAAAAATAAAAATGATCCATAAATAAAAATTTAAAATATATACTTGCTATTATGTTCATCAATAAACACTCGTTCTAAGGTTCACTTTTCACTGTAAATGGTCTCTCGGCCATTGCAGATCTATTTTCTTAGGGGAGAGGAGACAATTTGGGTTAGAAATGAACATATTTTATTTAGATATGATGTTTTCCTAATTCAGATATCACAATTTTGAGGCTTGTAGAGTGAAAGTGTGTCAATTACCATGTTGTGTTGTTGGGTTTGCATTGAAAGCTCATAGAATGTCGAGAAGGTCTCTGGTTGGAGAGACTATGAATTACATAATTGGGAAGGATGCTCATAAAATTCTCAAGTGGAAATACATCGACGCTGGAGAAAGTGGTACGGAAATATGCTCGTTTCCCTCAATGAAACAATTTTGATTTTAGGAAAAGTAGAATTAGGGCTTCTAGTGAGCTTCTGTATGCTTGGTTTGAGGACACATTTTCTAACAATTCTGTCTTGCTTGACGAGAATTAGGGAAATTATATATTTTACTCTTCGGTATCCTTTGTCCCTGTGTGAATTCATCTACATACGTCTTGTTTGCGACTAACATGACTTTATGAAGTTAGAATTCTCGGTCACTCCCTCGCAATTGGTACGCTTTAATAACTTAACCGAAACCACTTTAGTTGATGCCCAAAAACCTTTAGATCGGATCCATTTTCACAAAATTGTTTCTTCATGTTCGAGGCATTTTTACCAAGTTTGGTAGGATTTGGCTCAGGTTCCAAACCTTTCAAACTCACTAAACCTCTAAAAATTCTTTAAAAAATGGTAAGAATAAAACATAAACAAAAATTTTAGATTTAAAATCCATAAAACTACTTCTCTAAAGTTATTTCTCTTTTTAATTACATTTTTTTGGATGTTTATATATTTTTCTGTGATTATTTTAATTTATGAGTGATGTGAATGTGTTTTTCTAGAAAATGAAAATTTGGGATTTGATATTTCAAGCTTAAAATCAAAATGTGCATTAGCTTAGTGTTACATATCATGCCCAAATTTCATAACCACTATGTATCCTATTTTAGTCTACTTATTACAGTCACCCATCCAAGAAGATTGGGTTCAAGTGCTCTTTATTCCCGTCTTCACTTAATCAACAACAAAAATAGAGCAAGCCCTTGAACTGGTCCCACATTAAACATTTTTCTCTAGTTTCTAGAAAAAAAACACCTTGCATCTTCCAAACTCGCTATCTTGGTCAAAGAGTCCCTTTAAATCTTGGATAATTCATTATTTTATACATAACCACAGGCTAAGATTAAAGATAGAAACCTAGAAACCTATGTTGCGGAATGAAATTTTTGTGAAGGGTGGATCAATAGGCATAATCCGAGAGAGGTTTTCAATCAACATTGCCAAGAAATAGAACTTAGTTTTTCCTATACACACGAGGAGTTTGAATAAGAGGACGCATTTCAAGACATAGTTTCTTTGGTCTAGAAAGCTTTATTTTATTTTACGCAAGATTTAAGCCAAGTTCGTTTTATGTGAGATTTATGTTTACAAGAATATTAAGCCAATTTCTTCGTAATGGTTGGAGTAGGTGGTTTTTTGCGAAGCGAGGGAGATGCTTTATTTTATTTTACGTGGGATTTAAGCTAGGTTCGTTTTACGTGGGATTCAGGTTTAAAATTATTTTAAGCCAATTTCTTCATAATGATTGGAGTAGGTGGTTTTCTGGGAGGCGAGGGAGCTGCAGGGCTGTGAGGAAAGATTGTTGTTTGTTCCTTCAAACAAATCATTGGCCTTTAACCATCCATTTAACCATTTTAGGTGCCTTGATTGAATACATGGCACATAATCTTTTGGGAATATTTCTAATATAAATGGAAGGAATTTAGGTGGTAAAAATGCAAGTAATCAACAAGTTTTGTTAGTTGGATGCATTTCCAAAGATCAATGAGTATTTCTACAAAAAGACTCTATCTGGTGGTGTCATTACACTCGTCTCCTCCATTTTCATGGTCTTGCTCTTCCTCTCCAAGTTTTGTAAGTTTTCCCTTTTTATTCTTCCTTATTTTAGTTGTAATTTGTGCCCCAACAATTCATATGCCCTGAGCATGCCCACCTATTTCAATCCCAAATGAGATCTATAATAAAGGGTTTTGTATGTTGTTAATAAAACATAATATATATTTCCTTTCATGTATTGAATGTTTAGTAAATACAATGATGATTTTGTCCATAGAATGCCAATCAAATATGCATTTAGCTTAAATGTCATTGTGGAATCTATCAAACAATGGCAATAATTGAAACCCACAAAAGATCTGTAAGGTTGTTGTAATATAAAAATGAATATTCCCATTTCGAGATTCGTATCTCTTACATGTTCAAGGTTCAATATCAATATTGGAACAAAATACTCAAGCAATATTTTTACCTTTATGGATAATTAATAAATACCCTGATCTTAACACGTAAAATAATTTTGCACAAACTAGGAATTGAACCCATGACCTGCCCCTAAATTTTGGCCTAATATACACCCATCTAGATGCCATTCTAATGATGGGAAATGACATGTTTAGGTGTGGGTTGATACTCCAACATGATTCTCAAACCAAATCATCCAAATCAGAAATCTAGACCTAGGGATATGAAATTCCTAGCCACAATTGTAGCACTAATACCATGCCATTCTGTTGGACATGACGAGGATCAAACCCAACACTAGTCCCTAGCCAATGGGTGTTACATAGTAATTTGTCACCTTCCCTGCAATTCCCCATCCTGCACATTGGAGGGCCTTTTCCGTGACCTGTGAGTAGTAACATAACCTGAAACCATTTTTATGGCATCCCCCTTGACAAGGACAATCATTCCTCTAAAGACAATTTCCTTTGAAAAACCCTAAAAACCGATCTTTTGGCCTTGGCGCAACCAACCAGTTCAGCCCTCGCACAAATGGGGAAAATACACCAAAGAGGGCATGCTAACTGGCGCTCTATCCTAGTGTCTTGCTCGCGCCAAGCTTAATAAGGATTGTTTTTTAAAAATAAATGGCGGAAGTTTGATTCCAACAAACTCCTGAATGAATCTCTAAAATGAGTTGGGAGGTTTGGCTCCAGATCTCCATGTATGGGAGGTGGTTTTCCACCTATCATGGAAGCTTCCTTGAGGATAGGGCCAATCCCACAATTGTAGGGATCCCAACTCCCCTTCCACCATATATATAAGCTTTCCATTTTCCCTTAGAAATCTAGAAGCAAGAGCTGAATCTGAAGCAAGGAGACTATCCCCAGACAGCCCTTGAGAGACAAGCCAAAGAGAGAGAGCTTTGTCCCATTTTCGACAAGCTTCATTGAGATGTGCTCCGCTGTCAGCCCCGCTGAAGGAAGATCCAGTGCCAGAGCTTTGGGTTGTATCTTTCCTTTGTTATTATTAATGATAAGCAACTTTGATTATGGTTTCATTCATGTGTCTTTGTCTTTGATGCAATGAATTACATCCTCTCTGATTGATGTATGGTTACAAGATTTAGATTCTATGATGTGTATCATTGTGTTTCGTCGCATGTGTGTAGGTGTTTGAGCATGTTAAGTGGAAGGATCATGATCTACCAAAGCAGAGGATGGGAAGCATCATCCTTTCTTCGATGACCATTGCGTAGGACCTAAGGTAGGCAACTCGTTGTGTTTTTTCATTCTTGTAACTAGAGACCTGTGTCACTGCGTGGTTGATTGTTGCTAGACCCGATATGGGCTAGTAGGGATCACCTTTGTCCACAGAGGGGATTTACCTCTCCAACAAACTGGCGACTCTGGTGGGGATTTGATTGGAGTCTGTCTTGTCTCTTTCGATTGCTTTTGGCTTCTGTCTACTTGATTTTCTCTTCTGGTCTGTCTATTTTTGGTATAAAACCTCTGTTCAGCCCCCACCATACCTTGATCTACTCTCTACTTGCTCTTGTTTATTCCTGTCCTTAGTAAACTCAATTGGCGTGCTTTTTAGCTTGACAGTCGCGCCAGCTGGTGCTTGTTGCTAATTAGGCCCCCGCACCAACCCTGTTTTGGTGCAAGATATAGCTAAACAGTCGCGCCAACCCTGTTTGGTGCTAGGGTTTACTTGTTTTTGAGCCCTCTGAGTCTAATTTTTGGTTTTGGTGTCAGTTTTCTGAATACCTGAGTGCCTTGAAGTTCTTGTTGACTGTGTTTGACCTCTATCCTCCAGTTTTTTGCCTTCTACTATCAATTTTACATTCTAGCCCTAGGGAATCTAGGTGCTATTGTGTGCTGAGCCTCCCGTGGTAGTTTTTGGTTTTTGCTTGTTTAGTCAACTTCATTTTTGCTTCCTTGCATTTGTTTGGTTGGTTTGCATTGTTTCATTGCGGTATTTGAGTGGTTGCTCTCTTTTTTCATTCAAGTTTCACTTTGTCTCATTTCGAGCCTAGATTACACGGTTTGTATGAGTCTTTTGGGATTCATCTTTGATTTGAGGGATTTCTCCATCAGTTTGAGTCCTGATTCTATGTTTTGTGTTGAGTGAACTTGCTTGTTTCTACTCTTTTGCTATCATTTCTCAAATCGGTCTCTTTATTAGTTTTTCATTTAGTTTGGTGCATTTTGCTCTAAAACATTGAAAACACAAAAAACAAATCTCTTTTCTTTTGGTTAGTTAGTGAAAAATGAAAACTTTTCTGCATTATTATTGTTATATAACTCTAAAGGAAAATCTTTTAGTTTCATTAGCGTGCATTAGAGATAGTAGTGGTTGTTTTTTGATCATTTTGTTATTGTTTTAAAAGCTCTCAACCTTCCCGTAGTTAGCTATTAATCGAACAAAGTGATATGTTATGGCATGTAGTGTGCATTTAGAGGATTTTTGAAACATAACATTCGGTAGGGCCTGAAATTGAAACAGAATTGAAGATCAAATCTAAATTTCATTCAATTTACCTTAAGGTAACATTGGAACATTAACGAAATATCTAGAGGTCTAGGCTAGTGACGTGTTCCGGCGTCGTTAAACCTAGTAGCTGTCGTTCGCCTTTTGGTTTTAGATAGCACTAGTACGGACTTGTACTCCCCATACCATCGCGTATATAAAGGGAGACCCCACTAGGTTGCTATCCTTTATCCGTAGGAAGCCGAGTCTGCCGCCTTATACCCGTGATACACCGGACACAGCATTCGGGGAGATTACCTACACGTACGTCAATTCCTTGGTTGATTTCTCTTTCATTTTTTAACCAAGGTGTATATGGCAGTTCATGGATATCTGGTACACTCATCTGCCTAGATTACCAGAGTAGTCATTTCGATCTTTTCTGACTCATTAAATTTGAAAAGATCATCAAGCACTTGTCCTTTCACGCTTGTTTCCAAATTGAAAGAGATAGAGTCATCTTTTACTCGTTTCTAGACTCTTAAAATATGAAATGGTGAAATTTTAAAGTTTCAATGTGGTAAAATTAATCACCTACGATCACACGCCCTTTTAGAGATTGTTTTTCGGCCATTTGATTGTTTGCCTTGGTTTTAGACCGTGTGTTTTTGTTTTGATCTCTCCCTCTTTTCGTTACTGTCACAGTGGCAGAACCTTTAGTTTCGTCTACTAGTGGTCCTTACACAGACGATTCATCAGAGCTCTCTCAGTCCTCTGCTGAACCTCAGCAGCCTTTTGTATCCGAGTTTCCCGATGGGGGACCGATCATATTTGAGCTTCCCTTTGGTGGACCAGTTGAGTTCAATTGGCCCTTATCTAACACTTGGTATGGATTTGGAGTAGGGGAATATTTCCCTCCTCTTACATCGGGATCGCCTTTCTTGGTTGCCATTATACCTCCTAGTCCTCATCGTCTTCTGGAAGATCTAGTGGTAGGGTCACATATGGACTCACCTAGTCCTTCTCCTAGTGAGGAAACTCTTACATCTGGTGAAGATTACTAGCTTTTTCTAGAAAACAACCTCGATTCTTCTGTCATGTCTTCACCTGGTCCTTCGCTTCCAGCGGGATATAGGTCCTTAAGTCAGGTCATGGCCGTTGTGGTCTATATGGGAATATCGACTTCATCCACGAGGCTGGTTATTCCTTCATTAGGGTTGTTGCCATTGACACCTCTCACGGCATCTCCTCATGTCACATCAGTACCTGTTAGGCCTACTATTTGCATAGTTGCGTCTATGCGCGCTGTCACTACTCAATCCACCAGGACCTCGTCACTTTTTGAAGACATTTACATAGCATCTGCTATCCTAGAGAATATCTCTCCCTAGGAGATCGGCTGTCCTTATAGTCGTCAAACTCCAAGGTTGGTCAGTCCTCCCAAGATCCCAACCGTCCTTATTTTTCCCATTATGGACCGGATGGTACCCCTATTTATGTATTTCCATATCAATACGATGAGCAGGGTAACCCTCTACATTTTCCTGCTCTAGAGGCTTATCAGTATGTTCATGGTTTTCTATCTGCCTAGGCTGGGCAACCTTCTAACCCGCAAGGACAACCCTTCCAGGGCCAACCTTCAGGCCAGCCTGGTTATCTATATGACCTGCAAGGACAACCCTTAAAGGGGAAACCTTCGGCCCAACAGGGGTTGGTTTACGGCCCACAAGGGTAGTCCTACAACCCTCAAGGTCAACCTTTACAGCCTCACTCTATGGTCCAACCAGGGCAACCTCAAGGTCCCACAATCCAACCCGGGTATCAACCTGGACCGTTGTACGGTCCTGGGGGGGAAATCCACCCTTCCCATCCTATGGTGCAACCTTAGTGTCCCATCGGTCTGAATGTTGCACAGCCAGGGCCATCTTATGGTCCTGTTACAGGTCAACCTAGTTATCAGGCACAAGCTGGCCCTATTCTGCCATCAGGCCAACCTACTCAGCTAGGGCAATCTGGTGTCCTTCACCAGCCAGATTAACCTATTCAACTGGGACAACCTATTTAGCTGGACCAACCTGTTCAACCAGGATAGCCCGCTTAGCCAGGTCAACCTGTTCAACCAGGGCAGCCTGCACATCTAGTTAACCCTGCTCAATAGCCAATTTATTCTATGCGGCAGCCAAATCCGCCTGTGCGCCCAACTTATCAGGCTCAGCAGGGTCCCACTTACCAATAGCCCGCTCGACCCCAAGGCGGTTATTACATGCAAGGTCAGTCTCGACCAGTTTACAACCTGCCCCAAGGTTCTGGTTATTACCCTCAACAACCAGGCTATATCTATACTCAGCAGTCAAATCCCTACATTGCTCAAACGGGGCCTACATATAATGAGGGTCAGTACCCTGGTTATCAACCCCCTTACATTGGTTACCAACAACCATATCAACCTAATTATATGGCTTACACCCCCTACGGTCAGAATCCTCTGGGACAGAACCAATGGGGGCAAAGTTATGCTCAACCAGGGTGGAGTACAGGTACGGGTCCTTATTGGGGACCTGGCATGCCGCTTAATCCTCAGTTACCTTTCCTTGCCATGTTGGAATTGCCGGATGTATCTAAATTGACCAATGATCCGATCCTTCACAATCCATACTGGCCTCCGATTCCAACCAAGGTGCCTGGTGACTGTCCTAAATTTGAGGGTAAAGCTGGAGAAGACCCCCAAGCCCATGTCATGACCTACCATCTGTGGTGTTCTTCGAATTCTTGGGTTGATGATTCGATTCATCTCCGTCTTTTCCAGCACACTCTTATCGGTGCTGCTGCTAAGTGGTACATAGAACTACCCCGCGGTATCTTTCAAGACTTTAATACGCTAGCTATGGATTTTCTGACACACATCCAGTTACCAGTTCTTTACGAAGCCGGGACGCATCTCCTGAATTCTCTGAAGCAGGATAAATCCACTTACATATCTGATCATATTCATGAGTGGCGACATTGTCGTCGACTGATCAAGTTTGATATTCCTGCTCAGCTTCTAACTCACTGGTTCACTACCTCCTTCGTTAACAAGATCGCTCAAGATATTTCTATGGGGGCATGTGTAACCGAAGAACAAGCCATCACTCGTGCCCAGTACCTTGATTTGGTGTATTCTCCATCTGGCACACTATATGATATCTTGACTGATGCCTCGCAGCCAGGGACCTCTAAAGCACCAGCTACCGCATCAGTGGACGGTGTTATTGGTTCCATTTCTCAGACTTCTCGGAAGTCCTCTAATGAGAAGCAGAAGTCAAATTATTCCAATAATTCTACTCTTCCCTCCCCTCTAGATTCTGGTAAGACTGCGGAGGTCAATGCCGTTCAGGCCAATCCTGCAGAAAAGGCCTCCAAAGGGAAGAAGAAGGGCAAAGGTAAATCAAAACTTGATGCCCCAAAACCAGAGTCTTCCAAGCCTCGTGCTGATGATGGTTCCCAATGCAAACCGAAGTATCCTTGCCTGATTTGTGATGGAGACCACTACACCAAAGATTGGCCCTGATGATCTGAGGTTAGTCAACTTCTGAAAGGCTCTAAAGGGACTCTGGCAGTTCTCAAAGAATCGTTCCCATCTCAGCAGACCCATATGGTCAAGAAGCCTTCACCATCTGCACCATTTGGGTCCCAAGTTTTTATGATGAATGGTGCTGCACCTGTTTCGATTGCTACGCGTTCGAAGGATTATGCTAGATCACGCCAGGCAGCTGGGAAGGAAGTCATTGATGGCCCACCCCCCCCTCCCCCACCTGTCTCTAGTCCTTTAGAAATTGAGAAGCCCAGCACTAAACCCGTTGTAAGGCCACCTTCCAAAGGTGTTCTACGAAAATATTCCTATAATCCAAACGCCCGTGCCGCTCAGCACTACAACATTGTTGAGGATTTGGCACAGGCACCTTCCGCAATGTCTGCGTTGGAAGTGCTTCAAATTTTCCCATCACAACAGAAAGCTCTGTTGTCCACAAGCAGTGGAATTGATCCCGCCGATTCTAGTCTTCTCACCTTCGACCTAGAATATTTTGTCCCCCGACTTCCGCATCAAATCCCTCTCATTATATAAGTTAGTATCAACTGCCTCAACATTCACAGGGCCGTTGTGGACGAAGGTGCTTCCACTTGTGTTATGTCATCTGCCTGCTGGAAGGCCATTGGCTCTCCAGCCCTCACTTCATCCCCCAATGCCCTAGAGGCATTTGATGGCAGGGAATCAAAACCCTTGGGTGTTCTCGAGAGTTTACCGATCACGTTACAGGGTAAGACAATCAACATGGAAGTATAAGTAGTTGACGCCAAACTCAAATACAATCTTCTTCTTGGTTGTAGCTAGACCCACGCCATGCTATGCATTCCTTCCACCCTCTTCCAGCTTCTGAAGTTTCTTCATGAGGGAAAAATTATCACTTTCGATCAGTTGTCTTTCTTCACCTCATCCTCCGAGAACAACATACCATAATTGGATCAAATTCCAAATCCCCCTGACAGTGTAGAACCCAGTCTTTTCAAGGACCCCATCCTCATCATTATTTTTCTCGCGCCACCACTGCACACCGTTCAAGTTAACATGATCTCTAGGTCAGACGACCCTTGGATCATCCCTTCGCCTGAACAGGTGACCTCTTTTGGAGAATATATGCCTCTGACTCCAGTTGAGATCAATTATTTCGAGATCATCACTGCATTAGATCCTCCTCCTTCTGAACATGCTCCTTTGAGCATGGTTCTAGATGTATATTCTCAATCCCCTTGGCTCGGTGATGCAGATTCACCTGATCCTTTAAGAGAAGTCTTCCCCTCCGATGAAGCTATTGTGGAAATGGTGTCTCTTGAATATCTATCATGGAGCGATGGACATCATCATTCCTCGTTCATGCCCGGCCTGGGGACAATATCTAATTGTCTAGAGCACTTCGCATCTCAGGTTCCCACTCCACCTCTTCAGACACCGATATTGAATTAGGAGGTTATTTCGGAGGGAAATTTGAGTAACATCACACAAACCATGCCTATCAACATCTCCATCAAACCGGGGGTATTTGAGAACGTTCACATGGGAGTTACTTGTTCTCCCGAAGAGATTCAAGTATATACGAGCCTTTTTCGCGAATTCAGAGATGTTTTCGCATGGTCCTCTGAAGAGATGCCTGGGATTGATCCCAGTATAGTCGTGCATGAAATTCCCACCTATCCAGGTGCAAAGCCCATGTGTTAGCATCTGCACCCAGTGCATCCCCGAAAAGCCACAGCTATAAAGGCAGAAGTTGAGAAACTTCTTAACACTGGCTTCATATATCTAATTCCCCTCATAGAATGGATTTCTAATATTTTCCCTGTAGATAAGAAGCAAGGCACTATACGGGTCTGTGTTGACTACGGAGACATTAATCGGGCTTGTCCTAAGGATAATTACCCCACTCCCTTTATATATTAGATCATCGATGACTGCGGGGGGAGTGAGATCTATTCCATCATGGACAACTTCTCGGGTTACAATCAAATTAATATTTTACCCGCTGATCAACATAAGACCACATTTATCTGTCCGTGGGGCACTTTCGCTTATAAGAAGCTCCCGTTTGGCTTAAAAAACGCTGGAGCCACCTTCCAGCGTGCTATGTCCTATGATTTTCATGACATACGTCACATTTTTCAGCCGTATCTGGACGATTTTCCGACTCACTCAGCTCGGTGCGAGGACCATCCTGAACACCTCTACCAGATTTTCCTCTGCTACAGACGTTACAATTTTAGGCTTAATCCTCACAAGTGCATCTTCTGTGTGGATTATAGTCGTCTTTTGGGATTCATCATCTCCAAATACAGAATTCGCCTTCACCCCCTCAAGGTCGAGGCCATCGTTAACCTCCCATCCCCATCCTCATTGCATCAACTTCAGAGTCTACAGGGGAAAGCCAACTTCTTACGTCGCTTTATCCTGAACTATGCAGAAGTGGCCAAGGGGTTTACGCGACTTTTGAAACAGGATGTTCCCTTCCATTGGGATGAGATTTCCCAGCAATCCTTCGATAAGCGTAAAACATTTCTCATCAACACTCTGTTAATACGTCCTCCCGACTATCATCGTGATTTTACCCTTTATTTGGCTGCTATGTTTAGTGCGATTTCCATGGTTCTAGTACAGGATGACGACGATGGAAATGAATATGTAGTTTATTATCTGTCTTGAAATCTTCTCGACACTGAAACGTGATATGCCCACGTCGAGAAGTTGGTGCTTGCCATGGTCCAGGCTGTTCAGCAATTCCACCATTACATCCTGTTGCGTATGGTAACCGTGATTTCCAACTGCAACCCCATGACATACATCTTGTCTCGAAAATTGATGGGGGGAAAGTACTCCAAATGGATTTTCATCCTTCAGGAGTTCGATTTGGAGTTTACCACTGCCAAATTGACAAAATCATTGGTTTTTGTTGATCTTATTTTCTCTCTCCTGACAGACTCCGTTCCATCCCAATCTGAGGATCATATCCCGGATGAAACACTCTTTCTTATCAGCACACATGATCCAGGGTATGGTGACATCATCATGTACCTTCAGACATATAATTTCTGGCCTGATTTGACGAAGGATTCTCGACGTCGCGTTCGGCATCAATCTCAACCATATCTCATTGTCGGAGATACCTTGTATCGTGTCGGAGTTGATTTTGTGCTCCGCCGATGCTTGACCCTGGAAGAGGCTGAGAAAGTCCTAAATGACTGCCACAATGATGCTTATGGTGGTCACATGTCCAGATATTCTACCGCCCATAAGATTTTGTGTGCGGGTTACTTCTGGCCGTCTATATTCAAATATTGTATTGTTCCAGTTCGAAAATGTCATGCAAGTGCCAGGTCTTTCAGCGCAAGATGCGTGCGCCACCCTTACCTTTGAATCTTGTCATTACCGTAGGCCCTTTTTCCAAATGGGGCATATATTTTATGACATGTAACCCTCAGTTGGGGGGGGCATGCTTATATAATTGTTGTCGTGGACTACTTCACCAAGTGGGCCGAGGCGATGCCTACATTAGCTGCCGACGGTAAGAAAACCGCTCAATTCATTTTCAACCATGTAATTACGCATTTCAGAGTTCCTCATGCCATTTTCACCAATCATAGCACTCATTTTCGGGACTACATGATGGCAGAGCTGATATCGAAGTTGGGCTTGCGTCATGACAGCTCAACGCCATACTACCCTTAGGTGAATGGCCAGGTTGAGGCTGTGAACAAGGTACTAGTCATGATGCTTCAACGAATGATTGGTATTCACAAATCCAATTGGAATCTCCAATTGTTCTCATCTCTCTTGGCCCATCGAACGTCTGTAAAGAGCGCAACCAGATTCACACCTTTCTAGTTGGTGTATGGTCTGGAAGCAACTCTTCCGGTTGAATGTGAGATTCCTTCACTGAAGTTGGCTATGGAATTACTACCCGACACTTCCCCGGAGGAAGAACGTCTCTTGTATCTAGAATTATTGGATGAAACTCGTCGCTTGGCTGCTTTGGTTATCGAAGCACTGAAAAAATGGGTTAAATCTCATTTTGATCAAACGGTTTCTCCACGTTCTTTTATAGAAGGGGACCTCGTCCTCTTATATGATCAAGCACATGATAAACTTGGAGTGGGAAAATTCCAGCCCATGTGGCATGGACCCTATATCATAAAACGTGTATTAAAAAATGGGGCCTATGAGCTAATTGATTATGAAGGTATTCCTCTAGCGCAGCCTAGAAATGGGTTGTACCTCAAGAAATACTACACTTGAATTATTCCTGTGTAGTGTGTGTACATAAGTGAGTGATTTTCATTTTTTTGCATGTGTGGTGTGGTGTGCTTTGTAAGCGTCTTTCTGCTGATTGGGTCTTCCTGATTGTGTAGATTTCTATTACTCCTTTTGTCGGTTTCACAGATGGTGCCTCCCACAGTACTAGGAATCTCTCCTCGGCAGCCTAGGTAATCTACAATCCTGTTGGTGAGTTAGTCAATTTTTAAGGTGTTTGTCTAGGTCCTACTACAAATAATGTCACGGAATATAGTGCCATTTTAGAATTATTAAACAAGGATGTTAACCTCGGTATTCGTGCATTACTTGTATATCTGGACTCACAGCTTGTAGTATTACAACTCAATGGTCATTATTCAGTTACGAACCCATCCATTTTACGACTGTATCTACGTATTCACTTACTGGAAAGAAATTTTGATTACATTACATATCAACATATACCCAGACACATGAATGCGTTAACAGATGCAGTAGCTAACATGGTTTTAGATAGACATTTACACAACTTGTAAAAAACATCATCATATGTGAAAAATATCCATCCAGAAATATATATATATATATAGATATAGATATATGTATGTTGAAATTTTTACAGTTTGTGTGCATCACATAAAATCCAAAAAATATACATGTCTGTTTTAATAATATTTGGAGACAACCTGTCTCTCAGAAATGTGCAAATGAAAAGCCTAGATGACTAATCAGCATGGTGCTCATGGTAGCATGTCACTACCTGCACCAATCACCTTAGTAAACGATGAAGGCAACTAGGCACCCCCACAGTGTGCCTCTGATAAGCCAATGGGACATCTTCTAGCCGAGCATAATCTGGGATCCCACGGGCGATTCCCTCCAAATTCTGAACTAGCTCACTCCCCTCGCCACCCTCACCTTGAGGGTCATAGGCGAGATGGGTCCTCCATGCAATCGGTGACATCCCGGTGGGCCTCTCTAGGCCAACATCTACATACACATAGGATTCTTTGTTAGAACATGCATGTATACCAAATAAAAAATACATAAAATCAAAAAGAGTCTTACCCAGCTCCTCATCCCAGTCTTCTCCATCTGGGAGTGGAATATCTGGGTCTCCCATGAATTCAGTATTGGCATAGGGCCAATCCTTTATGACAATTAGCTGTCTCCAAAGCCATACAAAAAGCTCAGGCCTCCATAACCTTTGTCGGCCCCCCCTTCTCTAGGCATCAGTGCTGCCCATCGAGCCATCCTTGGCTCCCTCAACGGTGGCTCGATGAATATCATCCCCTAGCCCTGGAATATTGGTAGCCATTTGAGGATGAACAATACCAAGATAGATCCATACCCAAACTGCTTCAGTTTGGTCTTCTTACACTTCGTCAACTGCCGTTTGATGTTCATTGTCACGGCAGTGGCCCAATTGAATAGTGTCGGGTTCATGCATTCTGATGCTAGGAGGAGTTGTGTTTTAGTAGCCTCATGTGGTGCCTGCAACCCCATAGCCCGCGTAATGGTATGGAGCACCACTCTGAGTGCTATATCGGGAAATGTGTGGATGTCAACCTTCCCGCTACTTGATCCGTTCGTGCCCCTGGGCACACTCTTTCCATTACCATTGCCATTTTTTCACCAGATGGCCTAGTACCTGTCAAGAATGGAACTGGACCTCTGCGAGACAATCTAGTTATGAAGTAAACATCAGATACTTCGAGCTCCAAAACTTGGTCTCGAAGCCTAAACTTCTCTTCGTTCTTGTCCCAGATACTGATTAAGTACTGCAGAAATTCAGGTTATGCCTTGAGACATGGTGTCAAGAAGAACTTTTTTAAGCTGCAATCCTAGAGATCATTCATGCATTGCTCGTTCCCCATGGCCATTTCATCTTCTTCACTATGCTCCCTTTCTTTCCATTCGATCACCATTATGGCTTTGCACCTGCACCAAAATGGTCACAAACACTTCATTAGATCCCTTGAACACTCAAAAATCCAGTTGATTGGTTCATTTTTTGTAAAAATTGAGCAGAAATTTAGGTTGTGCCATTGGCGTGACTGTTTTGCTGAAATTCACGCCAACTGGTGTGACCCCTTTGTAAAAAGGAGCCAATTGGCACGGGTCCATGCCCTATACCCGCGCCAATTGGGCGAGCCCTAAAATTGAAAATATCCCCTCAGGGATCCAAAATCACTATGGAATTCTATAAAAAATGGATTGAAACATAGCTAAGGGAAACACCTCTTACCTGGAAAAAACGAGAACTGAAATGATGTACTGGATCGTCCACAATCGTCACTGCAAGTTCGCATAAGAAAAACTCATTGTTGCTCTCCACAAGAGGTAAAAAGTAAAAGTAAATATGTTTTTACTATTTTTGTCATATTTATAACTTTTCAAGATCAAATTAGGTTTTTAAGCTTATTTTTCCAATACTTATTTTGTCGAAAAATGGGTTTTACGCTTGCTTTCTTGTGCAGCAACAAGTTTTCACGCAACTAGGACGACGATACGAGTTGTATTTTATAATTTTTCGGACTCAGTAAAAACACGAAAAAGTCACTACTGAAGTCGTATTTCAGCTCTTTTCTGACTCTCTAAACATGAAAAGATTTCCGAGTCGCTTTTCATTTTGATCTCGTTAAATTGGCTGCAAAATGACATCTACCCAGTATATGTTTACCCATTTTTCAGGCTGGGATAGATTATTTACGAAAAAAGAATACCCTAGCCTATCACGACTAGGAGGTTCTCTCAGAAATATTTTTCTACCTTTTCGGATCTGGGGGAATATCTACGAAAAGGGACTATTGGAGTTTAATTTTCCGCTATCTTTTCAAACTCTCTAAACATGAAAAGACGTTGAGTTCTTCCTTTGTCAGACTCGTTAAAATCTGATGACATCGGATTCCATCGTAATGACGATACTTGAGTTCCTCCTTCCTTTGGGCTCATTAAATGTACTAGGTTGGATTTTTTCGAAGGAAAAACTTATATTCCAAGCATATGTTATCCCCTTCAAGCTTGTTTTCAAAAATAACTGGGGTACTCACTAGAAATGGTGGGGAAAAATGAAACCAGTATCATTGTCATGTTGACAATATGTCGCTCTTGAACATGGAACTTGTCTACATTCGTGTCGGGTTGGGGACATCTCATCTCATTTTCTGCTTGCCTCCATGGGTTTGGGTTATCCTTTTTGACCTCTCATCTCCTCTTTGCCTCGTCATAATGACTTCAGAGCTTTTGATGTCAAATACTGCCAAACCCAGTGTCGTGCCGCCGGCATGTTCAAGGGAAGTTGACCTCTGCAGTTTCAACCCTCCTTTGATTCTCATCTGATCCTGATTCACAAACATTATGTTCCTCTGTCTCACGTCGATGATGTGGGAAACACTATGGCCCAGCTTCGATCAAGGTCACTTCCTATCGACTTCAACTCATTTTCCAGGAAGCTGATCTAGAGACTCCCTTCCGGTACCTTGAAGCTTGCATGCCTCAATGGTAGTTTCTTCACATTTGACACAAGGTTTTCATCATTGGCCTTCAATCGAATGATTCTGCGATTGTTCAACGCCAGCTCACTGTTCACATTCCATGGATTATACCTCTAGTACCTTGAGGGCCATCATCATTATTGGTGGTTCCTCTCGCGTCTGTTAATGACTTTCATCATTTGCTGGAAATCAGACGATGTTCTTGCATGTTTGACTTCAGCTCACTTATTCACATGCTAGGACTTGTACTCTATTCGGGTCGAGATGGAGCGCAAGACCCTGGGTTTTGTCTGATAGAATCCAGGCTGTGGATTTTGTGGATTATCATGATTGGTTACATGACTCATTAATTGGATGGCTGTGACCATACCTGAGTCTATTTACTGATCCTTACTGGATGGCTATATCCATACCTTGGATCCTGATTATTTTATACTCTATTATGGATGGCTGCGCCCATACCACATATCATGTATTTGAGATATTAGTTGTACTTTTCTACGCAGGTTTTACGACGACAGTGTTTTCAATTGGGCATGTTCTCATAAATCATTTCACCCCTCTCTCTCTCTCAGGCCTCATGCTTTAGGGGGCATCTGTTACACAGTAATTTGTCACTGTCCTTGCAATTCCCCATCTCACACATTGGAGGGAATTTTCCATGACCTATGAGCAGTGACATAACCTGAAACCACTTTCATGGCATTTCCCTTGACAAGGAAAATCATTCCTCTGAAGATAGTTTCCTTTGAAAAATCCTAAAAACTGATCTTTTGGCCTTGGCACGACTAGCCAGTTCAGCCCTAACGCTAATGGGGAAAATCCACCAAAGAGGGTGCGCCAACTGGCGCTCTGTCCTAGTGTCTTTCTCATGCCAATCTTAATAAGGATTTTTTTTTAAAAATAAATGGCGAAAGTTTGATTCCAACAAACTCCTGAACGAATCTCTAAAATGATTTGGGAGGTTTGGCTCTAGATCTCCATGTATGGGAGGTGGTTTTCCACCTATCATGGAAGCTTCCTTGAGGATAGGGCCAATCCCACAATTGTAGGGATCCCAACTCCCCTTCCACCATCTATATAAGCTTGCCATTTTCCCTTCGCAAGCTAGAATCAAGAGTTGAATCTGTAGCAAGGAGACTATCGCCAGACAGCCTTTGAGAGCCAAGTCGAAGAGAGAGAGCTTTGTCCCATTTTCGACGAGCTTCATTGAGATGTGTTCCGCTATCATCCCCGCCGAAGGAAGATCCAGCGTCAGAGATTTGGGTTGTATCTTTCCTTTTTTATTATTAATGATAAGTGACTTTGATTATGGTTTCATTCATGTGTCTTTGTCTTTGATGCAATGAATTACATCCTCTCTGACTGATGTATGGTTACAAGATTTAGACTCTATGTTGTGTATCGTTGTGTTTCTTTGCATGTGTGTAGGTGTTCAAACGTGTTAAGCAGAAGAATCATGATCTTCCAAAGCGAAGGACAGGAAGCGTCATCCTTCTTCGATGGCCATTGCATAAGACCTGAGGTAGGAAACTCGTTGTGTTTTATCGTTCTTGTAACTAGAGACCTGCGTCACTATGTGACTGATTGTTGCTTGACCCGATATTGGCTAGTAGGGATCTCCTCTATCCGCAGAGGGGATTTACCTCTCCAACAATGGGTTTCTTTACAACTAAGCTACATGCCATTTTAATGATTGGATACAGTATGTTCATTTTTGGGTTGACACTGTAATATTCCCAATTAGCTTTCATCCATTTGGAATATTAAATTTTGTTTTTTCTTCTTAGTTAGAAAAATAAGAGGGTAGGGAGACCCATAAATCTCCTTAGTAGGAATAAAATCACTCCAAATGTGAATGGAGGTCATAGAAGTAGTTGGATAAAGCACCCTTATGTGTGAATAGGGGATGAATCATGTGGAATGGGTCAACTTTGACCAAATCAACAACTTTGGTATGGAGGGAGTGGACATTCAATGAGAGACAATGCAGTTTTGGAGGGAGATTCCTTGCATGGAAGTAGTGGATTTAATGAGTGGGGCCCAAGGTGAGAAGGCTCAAAAAGCATATAAGGAAGGAGATGGTAGCCATGGAAATCATGTTGAGTATTATTTTATTTATGGTTTTTATGAATTTTAGATCTCTTCAACTGTTTAGCAGAGAATGTAGTGTTGTTTAGTACAAGGGTGTTCCCAATCAGGAATCCCACACTCATCCTCAAGTGAATTTGAGTGCCTACTCAAGAGAGCTTATTGAGCTGCATTTCCAC
Organism: Pinus albicaulis; assembly: GCA_034641835.2. Classification (NCBI taxonomy): domain Eukaryota; kingdom Viridiplantae; phylum Streptophyta; class Pinopsida; order Pinales; family Pinaceae; genus Pinus; species Pinus albicaulis. The sequence goes on along the minus strand of CM076574.1, from coordinate 522,258,128 downwards.
ATTCTGGCATTAGGCCAAAGCTCCAGTATTATTATACAATGCATTTTCTTCCAAAGTTGTGCTGTGTTGTTGGGTAGAAGTTGTGGAGGGTTTAAAAGGCCATTTTATGAGCTTATGTTTCAGTGGAGAGGTATCCTTTCCATTGGGAGGTCAATGAGGAAGGTCCTTGAGAATTATATCATCATCTGGCACCAGGCCCAGTCACCATCATCACTACAATGCAGTTTCAGTCTTAGACTGCATTATTTCAGAGATCAGTTATAGGGGTAGTTTCAGTGCATCATTTGGGGAGTTAGATCTTCAGTGGAGGAATAAACCTTTCACTTGGAGAGTCTATTGGGAGGAGGATTCACTCTTTTCTACATCAGATCATCCACCACTTCCCAACTATTCAGTTGTAGTGAATCTTTAGCCCTAGGGCTATAGTTCACCATTTGTGTTTTGTGTATTTCCGGAAACCCTCTTTGGGTTTTCTTGGAAAGTTTTTATAGAGCCTTTATCTTTATTTCCAGTATCTCTTGAGGCATCTATCAGTTGTTTTATATCATTGCATGTTTCCAATTGTAGCTATGTTCACTATGACTGCATTTTAGCAGGTCTCTGGCATTTTGTACAACAACAACATCTCACTTTTGAGAGTGTTTGATCATTGGGGTATTGTTTGTCTATATTATATGATTTGTGCCTCAATATATTGTATTTCTTTGCTTATGATTTTCTTAATATAATGGCTTCATATTGGCCTCATATCTTCATGTAATATTATTCACTGCTATTTCCATTTTTATGTCCTATATTGTTTCTCTCCCTATTTTGGGATATTATATTGGTATCAGAGAATATCTTGGCTCAGTCTATGCATTTTCAGCCAATATGTCATCAGAAGAGGGAGATCCTCTCACAGACATAGAGAAGAGGTATATCAAAAGAAGAAACCAGAGATATGATTATACAAATGATAGATAAGACAAGGGAAAAACCCCCTTATCAAGAAGAGGCGACGAGAAGGAGTTTCCCAAGCTTCTTCTTTAAAATATGCAAGATATTGCAAGAGAAATCAAGGAGATGAGGATGATAGGAACAAAGAATCCCCTAAAGGGTTTCTACATGGAGAAGGCTTTGAAATTTCACATCACTGGAATGATGAACCAATGAAGCAGCAGGTTTCCCAATGCTACATTATGCCTACATTCTTAGCAGTGGGAAATGGAGGATTTCAAGAACAAGAAACTCTTGAAGACTACTTTCTTGAGTATGAGTCTCAATCTCAGAGATTCAAATACAAGTTGAGCTTCCTAGAGTTTTTTTAGATTAAGGACAATAGGAGACCTCAGCATCACAATAGAGGTGCAGGATTCACACAAAACAATGATCTTCACTCGACTATGGGTAGATTCTTCTTACCCACATTTGATGGGTCATCCAAATGCACTGCAAAATCATGGGTAGAGAAGCTAGACATCTACTTCCAGTTGAACCAAGTACCGAAGATGGAAGCCATCAAAATAGCATCACTGCACCTTGAGGGTGAAGCACATGATTGATGGTTTCATGGTATTTCTACAATGGGGCATGACAATGTGACTGCATATTCAGATTTCACCAGGAGGTTGGTGGAGAGGTTTGATCGAAGAGACCCAGAGGCACCTTTCATTGATCTAGCTAAGCTCAAACAGTCAGGTAATCTAGAAACTTACATTTCTGAATTTCTAAAACTTTTTGTTATGGTTCTTGATTTATCTGCAGCTAGGAGGGTCTATATGTTTATTAATGGGCTATCAGAACCTCTACATGGGTTTTTTAACTCAACCAAACCAACTACCCTTCAAGATGTTGTTGAAAGGGCTAGAGATCTACAAGATGCTTTGCCAAGATCAAAAGCACCATTTCAACAAAAGCCAACTTTTCCATCAAAGGGAAAATATGTAAAGGCTCCTCCTTCAAAGGAGAGCCAAAAAAAAATACCTCTTAGTGATGATATTTGAAGAGACTTGAGGAGAAGGAAGCTTTGCTTCACATGTTAATAATGATGGGCACTCGGACATAGATGTGCAGCAGGGAGGGAACACTATATAGAGGTATCTTATAATGATGAAGAGGAGGAAGAAGAGGAACCAGAAGGAGGTCACAGTGCTGGGATATCAAGAGGGGGTCCACCACCACCAGGAGGTGGGAATGAGGCATTTTCTCCAGTTGGAGGGGCCCTTGCATCATTAAAGGGAGTACCCAAGTGCTTGACCTTGAGAGTTCGAGGTTCCATTCAGGATCCGAGGGTATCAGTTTTTATTGACGATGGGCCTACCCAAAAATTTATTGATTCCCAATTAGTGCAGAGGAGGGAAACACCCACTGATGATTTTGAGGGATTTTCAGTTTTGGTCCCAGGAGCTAGAACTATGTAGTGCATGCATTATGTTCCATATTTTTTTGTCACCATGGGGACATATACATTGAATGGTCACTTCCTTGTGGTTGACATACTAGGCACCAATGTGATATTGGGTGTGCAGTGATTTATTACTATGGGGAAGGTTAGCACCGATCGGGAGACCTTACAGATGGAATGGAGATATAGAAAGAGTGTTAAGCATCAAATGATTAGGGGCATGCACACTGATCCATCTCAGATAGCTTCCACACAAAAAAAAGAGTTGTATTTGAGTGGAAGCAAGGAATTAACAGTCCAATTAGTCATGCAGATGACTTTGGCCCATGACACATTCCTATTTAGAGGCATTCCACCAAGGAGTCCACCAGATTAAGAGTTGATGAGAGATGTCTCACAACAGGTTGCACCACTCATAGATCCAGGAGGGGTGAGGACCTTGGGAGGACTTGGTACAATGAAAAGAGTCTTGGGTAGGCTCAAGGAGGAGGGAGACATTCTCCCAATATCAGTATTACCCACTCTCACCAAACATCTTGCGCTGAGAGAAGATTTTCGAGTGATGGAGGATGACACCATGATGGTGCAAGGAGACCACTCCATGGCTTTAGAGAATCAAAAAATAATTCCACATAGGGAGGAATATTCTACATAATGTAGAGGATGGTGGCCACTCATGCATACATTCGCCAAAATCATAAGGTTTTTGATGGGTGATAGCTTCCCATGGAAGGATAGCCTCCAAAGACTTCAACCTTCACTTGAGCATGAGCAGCTACTGGAGGAGGAGCAGAGGTAGGATAATAGCATCCCGGCATATGAATTTGGCATGGGATATGTCAAGGAAGATGGAAGAAACATGATAGGTGCTTTACATTGTAGATCAAGAGCACTACCATTATGGAGTATATATCCTTATTGGAGATCCCAACTGTGGGTGGAATACTCCAAGGATCTCTTTTCATGCAGGATACTTGATGGCCAGTTATCAGATGGGAGATATGCAATGAGAGATGGGGTCATCTATTATCAGAGTAGGATCTTCTTTACTAGAGCCTCTAAGCTCAAGGAGAAGCTACTACAGGTAGCATATGAGGATATTTTCTCCAACCACATTGATTCATGAGGGCATATCTTACTATCATGGAGGGATTCACTTGGTAAGGCATCAAAGACGATATGCAAAATCATATCAAGAGCTGAATGGATTGTTTGGATATTGAGGAGAGACATAAATATTTGGAAGAGTTATCACAACCACTTATTTTCTCATTGGGGATGAGAGGAGGCCCATATATGAGCCACTTCACTAGCTTTCTCAAAGTATATGGTAAGTATTATGTTTTTGTGCATCATGATTTACTAGATGAGTACTTTCATTCCTTTACCATTCATGTACAACTCATTGCTTCAAGAGGGGGGCACTCTTTCTTATAGACTTCATGGTCTACTTGCGGCCATAAGCAATGATGAGGATGGCCACTCCTTAGGAGGTTTTGGGGAGATGGTACCTTATTCAGGGTGTGCTTAATTGACACCCCACATCATTCACCTTCTCCAGGTATGTGAGAGTATTGTGGAAGCAAACAAGTGGTTGGGAAACCAATTATCATATCATATTCTGAGGTAGTCAGGAGACATACTACGCTAGTTCCACACGTGGGACTATGATCCTCCTCCAGTATTTCATATGGAATCTAGTGTGTCCTTGATTTTGATCCCATATGTTGATGATGTTCTTATAATTATTGTGGGCATGATTGGAGGGATGAAAAATGGATTGGATGTGCCCATTGGGAATGAGATTCTTCACATTTATTTTGCCTCATGCTTCAGGGATAACATTGGGCAATACATGATTGCTACATTAGACCTCTTGTTTCCTTATGATATGAGCCATTTGGTTAACTTGAGCACTTGGGATATGCATCTCATGAGCACTCAAGAGGAGCATTTCAGGAATGGATTGATTGGGGGAAAATTGATTCATGAGGAGAGATTATCACATGGAGGTGTCACAAGGGAAGGAGGATAAGTTCTGCAGCACTCACCTTTACATTTTCTTGAGGAAAAGAAACATTTGTGAGGGGAGGACTGTAATATTCCCAATTAGCATTCAGCTAGTTGGAATATTAAATTTTGTTTTTGCTTCTTAGTTAAAAGAATAAGAGGGTAGGGAGACCCATAAATCTCTTTAGTAGGAATAAAATCACTCCAAATGTGAATGGAGGTCATCAAAGTAGCTGGATAAAGCACCCTTATGTGTGAATAGGGGATGAATAATGTGGAATGGGTCAACTTTGACCAAATCAACAGCGCTGGTATGGAGGGAGTGGACATTCAATGAGAGACAATGCAGTTTTGGAGGGAGATTGCTTGCATGGAAGAAGTGGATTTAATGAGTGGGGCCCAAGGTGAGAAGGTTCACAAAGAATATAAAGAAGGGGATGGCATCCATGGAAATAATGTTGAGTATTATTTTGTTTATGGTTTATTATGACTTTTGGCTATCTTCGACTGTTTAGCAGAGACTGCAGTGTTGTTTAGTATAAGGGTGTTCTCGAGCGGGAATCCCACACTCATCCTCAGGTGACTTTGAGTTCCTACTCATGAGAACTTATTGAGCTTCATTTCCACATTCTAGCATCAAGCCAAAGCTTCAGTTTTCTTATATAGTGCAGTTTCTTCCAGGTTTGTGCTGTGTTGCAGGGTAGAAGTTGTGGAGGGTTTACAGGGCCATTTTCTAAGATTGTGTTTCAATGGAGAGGTAGCCTTTCCATTGGGAGGCCAACAAGGAAGGTCCTTGGGAATTATAGCATCATCTAGTGCCAAGCCAAGTCACCATCATCCCCTACAGCACATTTTCAGCCTTAGACTGCGTTATTTCAGAGATCAGTTGCAGGGGTAGTTTATCTTATATTTTCCCTCCCCTACTACCTCTCCTGCTCATATATAAACCAACATAGGGGGTATCATAGGGGAAGGTGAAATATTCACCATGTACATAACACACCACTAGGGGAAGGTGAACCACTCACCCTATGGTCACTCATAGCTCCAAGAAGTACGCCCAAGCTGCCCGGAGCTCCCAGAGCTTAATTTCCAACTCACGCGAGACCCTTATAGGAGGGTCTATCCACAACTCCAAGTCTCTCACGGAAGGTTATGAATTTAACCTTCCCCAAGGGCTTCATGAGAATATATATGACCTTCTCATCAGTCCCAATGTGATGGAACCTTAATGCTCCCCATTGTACCATATCCCAGATAAAGTGGTACCTGATATCAATATGATTGGAGCGGTCATGGAACATGGAATTCTCTAAAAGGCGAATCCCACTTTGATTGTCGTCATAGATCACAGTGGTATCCAACACATGCTCAAACAAATTACTAAGGAGCTTTCTCAACCAAATAAATTCCCAATAGGCCATACTTGCTGCAATTTATTTGGCCCCAGAGATGCTCAAAGAAACCAATTTTTGCTTCCTTCTCATCCAAGATATCAAGGCATAACCTAGAGAGAAGAAACTTCTAGATGTGCTCTTACAATCCACCACACTACCAGACCAGTCAGCATCAATATATCCATGGAGCCTCAAATTCCCAAAAGTGTATCTCAATCCATAATTTATTGTGCCCCGAAGATATCTTAAAACATTCTTGGCAGCAATCCAGTTTATGTGATGAGGCTCAACCATAAATTGACTCAACGTATTCACTGCAAAGCATATGTCCAAACGTTATTTCACCATGAACATCAGGGCCCCCACAAGTTGAAAATACTTGGAAGGATTTCCAAAATCGGATCCAACAACACTTCCACATAGCTTTTTAAATTTGAGCTCCATCGGATTAGTCACAGACTTACTGTTAGTATGAATCTTAATCGCAAGCATACGAAAAGGCTCATTTTAGTTGTGCATAAAAAATAGCCCTAAAAAAAAAGTTGGCTGCCAATATCTTTAGATATGCAATTAGTTGACTAAGATAAACGCTACAAAAATCTAGATATATGCATTAAAATATATTAAGCAGTAAATAAAAGCAAGAGTTTCTCCATGCATCCAATAGACAAGACAAGATTGTTTTAAATATTTTTTGTATTTTTTGACACTTGGGAAGGGAACATAGAAAGATGTTACCAGTCCCCCTCAATGAGATGGGTTCTTGTAAGTCCTCAGCACTTTAGATCTAAAATCCCTCTCTCTTGATGGTGTATAAAAACCAAGACAAAAATTAACTCAAAGAGAGCTCACAAGAAAAATGGTAGCAAAATATTACAATGATGGTGGATCAAAGTCAGACCAAAAGTATAGATGCAGAGTGATATTTAGGCAACAAAAGGAATCGAGTGAATGGAAAAACCCTTCTATTTATAACAAAATATTGAGCTAGTCTAGATATTGGTGCATGATTAAAATATTATTACCCAAATCTAGATCCTACTTTTATGGAATATTTTATTATATTTCTTGGAGGGAAAAATAATTTGACTTTAGTCAAATTCTTTTATTTGTAAATAATAAATAAATAAATGTTTTATTTATTATTTTAAGGATGTGGTTGAGTAATAATCAAATAAATAATTATTTATTCAATTATTTATAAATGATCTAGTCAAATTTAATAAGAAATATTATTTAAATAAGGTTTAAATAATTATTCCTAGAAAATAATAAGATAAATAATGATTTATCTAATTAATTTTCCTATTTTGGGTTAAATATGTCCAGGAATATTAATGAAATTGTTGTTTAACTAATTATTCATTGAGGAAAATAAAAAAAATGTGGATTTATTTAATATTTCCTCATGGGGTTTCCTATTTAGACCATAAAAAACTTAATAAATAAGGATTACTAAGTTATTTTTCATAGTGAAAGCAATTTTACTTAGGGTAAAATTGGTCTTACATGGTGTACTTTGGTCCATATAATAGTAACATGTTAGATGACCAAAAAATGGTGTAACAGATTTCCTCTCAGCGTGCGAGCGTTAGGAGCTAATCGTATGACCGAAGTACGTTGTAAGAACTCAATCACTAGACACCGAAGGGGAAGTCAGAGAGAGAAATATAAGGTAGACCAAAGCACTAGAGGACTAGACCCTGAGGAGCCGAGACTTATAGGTGCAAAAATTCTATTTTATGAGTGAGTATTGTCTACTCAACTTAGTGTTCCTAAATTGATGTCGTAAATTGTCAACTAGGGCTAGTAAACTATTGAAGTGAAGTGCACTATATGTGCCTAGGTATCTTCTTCCTACTTCATTGTGTTTAATTTTTTTCTATTGTTTTTGGTTTTGTGTTTTTGTGCTAAGAGGAAAAGAATTAAATTGTTGGCAAAGAGAAGTTACTGATCACACTAAAAACAGAACAAAATCTACTCTAAACTGTGTATGGCACCTAAGAACAGAAAATGCTAATCCATATATTGTAAAGCTTGACAAGAAAAGCAACTCATAAAATTAACTCAATCCAATTCATTTCATTAGAGGTATGTTGGAACAACTTGAGAATAGGATAAGTTTGATGTAATGAAGTTCTCTTTAGTAAACAACTTAAAATGTCACAGAGAAAATCTCATCCATTGTTAGAAATTTGTTGGAACATTTTGAGAAAAGATTATCTGCAATATAGTAAGGAATCCTATCCTAAAATAACTTATGACACTAGAATTAACCCATTCTGCAACTCAAAATGTCACTATTAAACCTCATTCAAGGGTTAGAGATCTCTTGGAATAACTTTGGAAAAACACTGTTTGTAAAATTATGAGAAATTGTAGAACAGTTAAGAACTCAAAATGATATAAATAATTCTTGTCCATATGATAATGATGTGTTAGAAGAGACTAAGAACAAGAGCATCTTGTAAAATAATGAGGGCCTTTTAAGTCTAATTAATAGGACTAGAATGCAATTAACTAATAAAACTTGAAATACAATAAACAAAACTAAACTAAAATGCAATTAACCTCTGAAGTAATACAACTCTATCTCATTCACGTGTTAGTGATATATTGGAACAATTCATGAGAATAGGATTGACTATAATATTTTATGTAAGTAAACATAAAACATGATGCTCAGAAAACAGCCTAAATTAAGAATAAACAGAGTTAAAAATCACTTAATTAGAAAATATGCACAAAGCCTTTCAGACAGTGGGGGCCCTCTACCATCAAATTGGCACATGAATCCTCAAATCGTTAAAATTTCTTCAGATCATGTATCAAAGTTGTACTTCTTTCATTAAAGGAAAAACTCTCAGAAAACAGAGTATCACAGTTTTTGAGAATTAACAACAGAACATCAACTAGCTAGCTGTCTCTCAGTTCACCGAGTTATTCTTATAAGAAAAATACATAACTGTCATTGAGTAGAAATAGGCATATGTGTTTTTCTCAATCAAAATTGAATTAGAACTCCTATTGAGGACTCGTACTTTTCTGAAGACATCTATAGAGTCCTTGTCCTTGTAGAAGTCTACTTCTTAGTTTTGGCTTCCTCCACGTGCATAACCACTTGCAGATTTTTGCTTAGACTTCGTAGAGGGAAAGGAATGATGTAGGAGAGTTTCAGAATTCAGCCATATGCGTTTTTCCCTCAAATGACACCTGTAACCCGTGTGAACATAAAGATAGTTGCGGAATATGCGACTAGCTACAGAATGGCTGCATTTTGTAGCTAAGTCTGATAAAAAATCACTATGACAACAAAACCACAAAAGTATAATAAGTCAGTCATTGCATGCATTCTTAAAGTGACTTTAATCATTACTATTGATATTTTAAGCCTATAACTGATAAAGTACAAATGGAATGAAGTGAAATTTGGTGAAAGGAAAGGACATCTTTGGGGCTCAACACACCCCCACTGCAAAGCTTTTGCATGTCCTCATGCAATCAATCCATGTATTCTGAAACTTTTGCTAGGAAATCTAACTTCCTTTTTTTACTTTGCTTGGTGTTCAATGGCATCCTAGGCTTCCTTATGACCAATTTGAACCTCAGATTTATAAGTGCCCTGCTCAACTTTTTGTTTTTCTTCTTCAGCTTCTCACTAGCCTTGTACAATTTTTCCATTTGCAGAGAGAGAGTTGTGTTCATGTTACTTTTCATCTTGACTTGTTCCCTTAAAATTTCATTTTCATTTTTTATATTCCTATTAAGTACTTCCAATCCATATTTATCTCTTCTCAATACTTCAATTGAATATTCTTGTGGGCTAGGAGTTCTTCCTCTGTTTTCTGAAGCTCTCTTTTCCAATGACTCAACATAATTATAGATTTGTTGTTGGGCTGGGTCTACCTCCAGAGTTCCTCTATCAAGATCTTTTTCGTACCGGTACTTAGGAGATCTGTCAGTTGGTGTCTCTTCATCTTCAATATCTATGATTCTTGTTTTCTTAACTCCTGTTTTCTTCAATATGCCTCTAAACCTATGGCTTCTTCTCAGTTTAGATGGTCCCTCACCTCTCTCCTTAGCATACTTCATTATTATCTTTTCCTTTTTAAGTTGTTTCTTGATTTCAGCCAATTTTTCATAGATAATCTCCTCACTGTCTTCTTGTATGGATTTACCAGTTTAAGTTCAACAGATTTGGCAATTTTTCCTCTCCTGCTTCTGCTTACAAGTTTTCCTTCAAATGGAGTTTCTTTAGGTTCTTCAAAATGATTCCTCAAGAGGAACTCATCCCAACTGTCTCCCACGTTTTTCAAATGATGCTCAATTAGGATTTTAACTAGGCCATGGTGATATAAGGTGGTTTCTAAGAATTGAACCCTTTTTTGGACATTAGAAGCCATCCTTTTTAGACTATGAAGTAAGAAAAAGGGTAAATTGATTTCTTCATCTAGTAAATGCATCATAAGTTGAATGTGATAAACATATAGGGTGGCAAACATTCCCTCACAAGTTATAAACTTTTGCAGAATTAGCAAGATATTTCGCCATTTATTCTTTAAGGCTGAACTAGGAATGCCTTTCTTGAAAACTGAGATATCCATACATGGTGTTTTTAGCATCTGCCTCCATGCTTCATTGTGAAATTCCTTGTTTTTGAACCATCGTTCACCTTGCCTTGGTAACTTTGTTGCTTCTGCTATAAAGGATTATGTGATAATGAACTTGACATCACCTATTTCAACTTCTGACCCGTTGAATGACCGGGAAAATGACTTGGTGACCTCCTTATGAAACCCATTGAACTTCTCCAAAAACTGTAGCCATCCAACCTGTTGTAACATCTCTTTAATTTGTGGGTAACCTTCTATATATTTGGTTCCGACTGGTTCAGACCTTACAATGAGTCCCATGGCTTATTTTCTAAATATTCAATTTACTGCTTCATTACTGCTCTCCTATTCAAGGTAAAAATGGCTGTAGAAGGTTGTTTTCACCCCAAAGATGACTTCTCTATTTCTGCAGACAGGAATTGGCTACGGAAAAATGACATGAAGTGGATATGGAATAAGTGAAATACGATGAGGGTAAATCATACGAATAAATGAGTTTGAGAGCTGTCATGAAGTAAAAGGCCGCGGAGAAATCCCATGAGGATTTCAAAATCATCACTGAATATTTCGGGTTAGTGACGTGACCTAATAGGTCACTTCAAGTACTAACCGTTAATTTTTAATAAATGATTATTTGATATGGCATAATGGAAGGGATTTGTCCAAGGATTTTATGATAGGCTTGATCAATACGAATAATCAAAATAAATTTATGAAACATACATATGACTTAACCATATTATAACTTTCATAATCTGTTATCATAATAATTTCACAATTTTACCTTAGCCCTTCTTTTGATGTTTTTGATGTTTTAATATGATTTGTCTTCCTTTGAAAATCATTGATCTTTCATTCTTCATAATCCCTTTGATTTGACATAGGTGTGCAGGATCAATTTGCTGCTAAACAAGTAGTTGCTGGATAGTTGGCTGCAGAATATCTGGCTGTAGAATGTTTGGCTGCAGAATGTCTGGCTGCGGAATATCTGGCTGCAGAATGTACCTGTAAAAGCCTTGAGACATGGAATGAAATGATTTGAAACATGGATGGAATGTAGTATGAAATGAAATAAAATGGATCATGAAATATGGTGGAATGAAGCATGAGTGAAGTGAAATATGATGGAATGAAATGGATCATAAATGTGAAGTGGAATGAAATATGAAAAGTGGCTTGCAACTTATGATTTGTAATACTCAATTGCAGAAAGAGATCAATTTTGAAAATCTGAAATGAAAATGAAATGGACCATGAAATGGAGTGAATGAAGTATGGATGAATGGAGTGAATGAAATATGAATGAAGTGAGATATGATGGAGTGAAATGGATCATAAGTGGAATGTGATATGTAAAGTGGGCCTGCACTTATGATTTTATGATAGTTGCTTTGCAGGAAAAGAACAATTTTGAAAAGCTAAAGTGTCAGAAGGATTCTGATTTTCACTTTATCTTTTCTATATAAACATGCTAATCAATGATTAGTTTTCATGTTTATACTTTTTTTTTTTTTTTTTCATTCATCTGATTTCAGAAAATACAATTAAGTTGATGATGAAGAAGGATTCTTCTTCATTAACTTCACGTCACTGTTCTCTTGGAATCTCTTGACAAATTCTTCTCTTGAAAGTGGCTTATGATACAGTTTCAATCTATGACCATTTACAAGAAAAGTGACCTCATCTTCATCTATTGTTCTGATTTTTATTGCTCCATTGTCAAAAAAATTCACAATTTCATATGGCCCAAGCCAATGTGTTTGGAATTTACCTTGAAAATATTTGAACTTTGAATCAAACAAGAGGGCCCAGTCACCTTCTTTGAATTTATTTTCCTTAATGTACTTATCATGCCATCTAGTCCTTTGCTGTTGGACTATATTTTTTCTCTGGACTGCATCCTGTCTGATCTCATCCAATTCATTAATCTGCTCCAATCTGTGCTTTTGTGCTTATGTTAGATCAAGTCCTAGCTGGACTGCCATTTTAAAAGTTTGAATCTGAAACTCTATGGGAAACAAGACTTGTTTTCCATAAACAAGTTCATAAGGGGTATGACCTATTGTGCTTCTCCATGTAGTTCTATAGGCCCACAAGGCTTCAGGAAGCCTGTCTGCCCAATCTCTTCTATGTAAATGAATAGTCTTTGTTAGGATTCCTTCAATGACCTTATTAGTAGATTCCACTTGACCATTTGCTTGTGGATGATAGGGAGTAGATTTTCTGTGTCTGATTTTGTACCTCTCCACCATTTGTTCCACTAGCTTTGATGTGAATTGAGCTCCTTGATCTGTAACAATTTCTCTTGGGACACCAAAACGAGTAAAAATATCCTCAAAAAGAAAATTAACTACAGATGCTTCAGTAGCAGAAAGTAATGGCTTGTCCTCTACCCATTTGGTAACATAATCGGTGCAAACTAATATATATTTCTTTTGTCTTGATGGAGGACTAATAGGTCCTACAAAATCTAAAGCCCATTTCTCAAAAGGTTCAATATGTACCTAAGGCTACAATGGCATCTCACCTGAAGGAGAAGGTTTCCCTACCCTTTGGTAGCTGTCACACCTTTTGACATACTCTTTAGCATCTTTAAAAAAGGATTGCCAATAGTATCCTAAATGAAGGATCTTATAAGATGTCCTTTTATCAGCAAAGTGTCCACCACAAGGTTCATCATGACATGCCTTGAGGATCTCAGGCATCTCATCTTCTCGAACACATATCCTAATGATAAAGTTTGGACCTGTTTTGTATAACTCATTAGCAACCCATGAATATTTTTCACTATCATAAATGATCTTTCTTTTGTCTCTTGCATTCATTATTGAAGGAAATTTCCCTGAAACTAGATAATTAGCAATGTCAGCAAACCAAGGAGTTTGAGTAGAAATTGCAAAAATATATTCATCAGATAATTGATCTTCAACTGGAGTATTGTCTTTAATGTTTTGGAGTCTATATAGGAAATCAACTACTGTATTTTGTTTCCCAGGCCGATCTATAATGGTAATGTTGAATTCCTGTAAAAGAAATAACCATCTTATGACTCTGTCATTAGTAATTGATTTGTTCATTAGATATTTAATTGCAGAGTGATCTGTGTGAACAAAAGTTTCATAGCCTGTTATATAGTGTCTAAATTTATTTATGGCATGAACAATAGCTAAGAACTCTTTTTCAGTTACAGTATAATTTAACTCTGAAGGAATCAAATTTTTACTTGTATAGTAGATGGCATAAGGAATCAGGTATTTTTGTCCCAATACTGCTCCTAAAGATGTATCTGAGGCATCTGTTGAAATATGAAAAGGTAATTTCCAGTTAGGTCCCCTTAAAATAGGTGCTTCAGAGATTTTTGTTTTCAAGGTCTCAAAGGCTAACTGGCAACCAGGATTCCATTTCAATTCACAGTCCTTGGTAAGTAATTTGAAAAGTGGAGATGCTATCTTGGTGAAGTTTTCTATAAACCTTCGATAATATCCTGTAAATCCTAGAAAACTCCTAACATATTTTTGACAACTTGGAATAGATAATTTAGAGATGACTTCAACTTTTGACTCATCAACTCTAATCCCATCCCTTAAAATGTGATGCCCCAAAACAATTCCTTCAGTAAACATCATAAAACACTTCTCATGACTTAGTGAAAGATTTTCTTCTTTACATCTCTTTAAAAAAAATTCCAAGTTTTCTAACACTTCTTCAAATGTGTATCCATAGACTGTGAAATAATCCATATATACCTCTACACAATCATGTATTAGATCTGAAAATATTCCTATTACTGCCCTTTGACATGTTGCAGGTGCATTGCATAGTCCAAATGTAAATACTCGGTAAGCATAGGTACCCCAAGGATAGGTAAATGTGGTTTTTTCTTGATCTTAAAGTGTTACTTGAATTTGATTATAACCACTAAACCCATCTAAAAATGAGAAGTACTTTTTGCCAGCTAATGTATATAACACCTGATCTATGAAAGGTAGGGGAAAATGATCTTTAAGAGTAGCTTTTTTTAATTCCCAGTAGTCAATACATACCCTCCATTTACCATTTTTCTTTCGCACAATCACCAAAGGAGAAACCCACTGACTATCTGAAATGGGATAGATAAAGTTGACATTTAACAATTTCTACAATTCTTCTTTAACAATCTCCCTAAGATTTGGATTCATCCGTCTCTGAGGTTGTCTGATTGGTTTACAATTTTCCTCTATGTAGATGTGATGAGTGCAAGTCTTAGGGCTTATCCCTTTCATATCAGTGTACTCCCATGCATATGCAGAAGAATGTCTTTGTAATATCTTGACTAGCTTTTCTTGTTGAGATTTCTCTAGGTTCTTGTTTATGTTTAAATTTTTACCTGGAAATATCTTAATTGTAGAGCTACCAAATTTATCCATGGAGTAAAGAGACATCTGTCTTGATGATAAAAACTCAATGTTGGATTCTTCTTGAAATTTTTCATGTTTGTATTCCGAAGAGGATTCAAAATTTTCTAAGGTATTTAGAATCTGGCTATCTTCATTAATTTCTGAAATTGTGAAGAGAGGTTGTATGTCTTCTTCATCCTCAATCCGTTGAGCATCATCTAATTCTGTAATTGTTTTTGCTGGAGGATACAAGGTAAATTTCTTGGTTGAACTACCATCAGAGATGTACATATCACTGAATCTACAGCTAATGAAAGCATCAGCTGTAGCTAACCAAGGTCTTCCTAATATGATAGGATGCCCTCCTAGATTATTCCTAGGAGTTAGGATCATAAAATCCACAGGATACTCCCAAGAATCTATGGACACTGGAATGTCTTCTATTACCCCATCAGGTTTGATCACAGATATGTCTTCTAATTGTAATAATGTGGGTGTAAAAAGAAGATTAGGAAGTTTTAGTTTATCCATGATTTGTCTACTCATGATATTGATTGCTGCTCCTAAATCAATAAGTGTGTTTTGGATCTCAGTTCCATTGATGTGTATTTTAACAACTGGATTTCGTGGGTCTAGATACTTTGGAATGACAATCTTACCCATCATGATATCTGCTATTTTTCCTGCCAGTTGAATTTTCTTTGTCTCTTTGATTCTTTTTCCTGTTTTTTTCATGCTCAACTCCTTTATTGTTTTTGCTAAAATTGAAATTTCCTTGATAGCTTGTAATAATGGGATCTTAATACAAACACTCCTTAGCTTATCTAGGAAATCATAATTAGGCACCATAATTTGTTTTTCTACACCTCTATCAATTTTTAATCTTTCTGGAAAGGGAGGTGTAGAGGTAGATGTTGATGGCTACTTTAATATAGGAGTTGAAATTATTGGTTCTTTTTGTTTTGATTTTTTAATATTTGGGTCTTGAAAAGATGTGTCTTCTTCAAGACTTTTATTTACCCATAGAGAATCTTCCTCAGAGTTGTTTTGTTCTTGTATGATTACAGAAGGTTTCTTCTTTTCAAGTATTCTTCCAGACCTAAGTTGAACATCATTAAGGTCTAAAGGAGTAGTCAAATAGGTTGGAAACTGTTGGCCTTCTATCATGTATGTGTTCTGAGGATTTTTATTGTTGGGGTTTGGTATGGGTTGGGCAGGTAACTGATTTGTTTTCTGAGGAAATGGTAATGGAAGTGGTGGATTTTGATGTTGTGGATTTTGAGGATTTTGTTGAGGATTTTGTTGAGGAGGGAAATGTGGATATGGCAGATAGGATGGTGGATATTGAGAGTATTGAGAGTATCTTCCATAGGTATTTTGTGCTCCTTGTGCCCAAGTTTGAGATTGATTTTGGAATTGGGGCCAAGGTTGCTGCCAAGAATTCCAATTTGGTGGGGATTGATTATACAGTTGATCATGGAATCATTGTGTTTGAGGTCCTTTCCAAGGCCTCCTAGAGACAAAATTGAGAGATTCTGTGGAATTTGTCGGGGTTTCTTCTTGAAAGACAACTTTAAGACCAGGAAGTGAAGGAAAACTCTTGGTATCATGTTTTTCTGAACAAATTACACAAGTCTCTACTATTTTTGCATCCAAAGGGCACTCTCTCAAGGCATGCTTCTTTCTACATTTGGGACAAAAGATTGCTAAGGCATCATATTCAACTTTTTGCTTGTTTTGTAATTTAAGGGTGTCTATTTTTTCACTAAGACTCCCTAAAATTTCAGATTTGAATTCATCAAGCATATGTCCTATTTCTACCCTACTTACTGTCCTAGAAGTAGACTTACTTACCCTTGCAAGAGCAGGGTCTCTTGGTCCTTTTACAGTTTTAGATTTCCCTCTTGAAAGGTTGATACATAATTCAGCTATTTCAGGTAATGTTAGCTGAGATATATCCCCTTTTCCCATCATATTAAAGATATCTAGCCATTCATCCCTAATTTTCTTCAACAAGAGAGCCTTCAAAGTATATTGGTCTAAGTTTTCCATTTTTTCTCTTTTGATGTTATAGTTAAACCTCTCCAACAAATCTTCCAGATTTTCATCCTCTTTTTGTAGCATTTTAAACACTTCCTCCTTATGGTTGACTGGCATACAATAATCCAAATACCTCTCTAGAAATGCATGTTTCATGTCTTCCCATGTCCTAATAGAACTGTTGATCAAACTCATAAACCATTTTAATGCTGCTCCTTTCAATGTTGAAGGGAATAGTTTAAGTTTTTTGGCATCTTGTAAGTAATCATAGGTTCTACATAGGACTTAAAATTCAAATAGGAAGGTTTTAGGATCTTCATTTTTGATTCCATAAAAGTTTGGAAGGACAGAGGGTGAAATGTTTTTCATAGTTGCATTGGTTTCTTCATCTACCATGGGAAACCTAGAAGACCTTACCATTTCCCTTCTACCTTTTCCTCTACCTCCTTCTTCACCTCTACCTCCTTATCCTTCTGCAACTCTACCTCCTTCTCCTATACCTCTACCTCTACCCCCTCCAAATAGTGTATGTTATCCATTAAAGACTCCTCCTCCCCCTTCTTCTGCCATGGTTGATTCTCCTGTGGAAGTGGAAAAGTTTAAGTATCTATCAGGGGTTCTTGAATATTCTTCTAGGACAGGTTCAGTGGATGAAGTGGAAGGTCTTTCTGATGGAATATCTGATCTTAAGTCTTCTGGAAGTCGATGATCAGTAAAGTATGGGATGTGGGTTTGTTTTTTGGAGGTAAGAAACAAGGCTACCTAGTTACACTTCCCTGGCAATGGCGCCAAAATGTCTGCTCAACTTAGTATTCCTAAATTCATGTCATAAATTGTCAACCAGGGCTAGTAAACTGTTGAAGTGAAGTGCACTATATGTGCCTAGGTATCTTCTTCCTACTTCGTTGTGTTTAGTGTTTTTCTAGTGTTTTTGGTTTTGTGTTTTTATGCTAAGAGGAAAAGAACTAAATTGTTGGTAAAGAGAAGTTATTGGTCACACTAAAACAGAACAAAATCTACTCTAAACTATGTATGGCACCTAAGAATAGAAAATGCTAATCCACAGATTGTAAAGCTTGACAAGAAAAGTAACTCATAACATTAAACTCAGTCCAATTCATTTCATTAGAGGTATGTTGGAACAACTTGAGAAAAGGATAAGTTTGATGTAATGAAGTTCTCTTTAGTAAACAACAACTTAAAATATCACAGAGAAAATCTCATCCATTGTTAGAAATTTGTTGGAACATTTTGAGAAAATATTATCTACAATATAGTAAGGAATCCTATGCTAAAATAACTTATGACACTAGAATTAACCCATCCTGCAACTCAAAATGTCACTATTAAACCTCATTCAAGGGTTAGAGATCTCTTGGAATAACTTTGGAAAAAGGTTGTTTGTAAAATTATGAGAAATTGCAGAACATTTAAGAACTCAAAATGATATAAATAATTCTTGTCCATATGATAATGATGTGTTAGAAGAGACTAAGAACAAGAGAATCTTGTAAAATAATGAGGGTCTTTTAAGTCTAATTAACAGGACTAGAATGCAATTAACTAATAAAACTTGAAATAGAATAAACAGAATTGAACTAAAATGCAATTAACCTCCGAAGTAATACAGCTCTATCTCATTCACGTGTTAGTGATATATTGGAACAATTCATGAGAACAGTATTGAATGTAATATTCTATGTAAGTAAACATAAAACATGATGCTCAGAAAACTGCCTAAATTAAGAATAAACAGAGTTAAAAATCACTTATCTAGAAAATATGCACAAAGCCTTTCGGACAGTAGGGGCCCTCTACCATCAGATTGGCACACGAATCCTCAACTCGTTAAAATTTCTTCAGATCATGTATCAAATTTGTACTTCTTTCATTAAAGGAAAAATGCTCAGAAAACAGAGTATCATAGTTTTTGAGAATTAACAACAGAACATCAACTAGCTAGCTGTCTCTCGATTCATCGAGTTATTCTTATAAGAAAAATAAATAAATTTCATTGAGTAGAAATAGGCATAGGTGTCTTTTTAAATCTAAATCAAATTAGAACTCCTGTTGAGGACTCGTACTTTGCTGAAGACATCTGCAGAGTCCTTGTCCTTGTAGAAGTCTACTTCTTAGTTTTGGCTTCCTCCACGTGCATAACCACTTGCAGATTTTTGCTCAGACTTCGTAGAGGGAAAGGAATGATGTAGGAGAGTTCTGGAATTCAACCATATGAATTTTTCCCTCAAATGACACTTGTAACCTGTGTGAACATAAAGTTAGCTGCGGAATATGCGACTAGCTACAGAATGGCTGCATTCTGTAGCTAAGTCTGATAAAAAATCACTATGACAACAAAACCACAAAAGTATAATAATTCAGTCATTGCATGCATTATTAAAGTGAATTTAATCATTCCTATTGATATTTTAAGCCTATAACTGATAAAGGACAAATGGAATGAAGTGAAATTTGGTGAAAGGAAAGGACATCTTTGGGGCTCAACAAGTACCTGTGCTATAGGTGGTGGGGGAGGCATACATATTCCTGCTGAGACAAATTACAAAGAATAATGCATCCAGTAAACAAGGGAATAAACTATATAGTACATGATGGAATAAACATGAGCCAGATAAAAACATGATAACGAATCCCACATACATACTATCCCTGGGATAACAGCCAGGAATTATACAATAATATCTGAGTACCTGAGATATAAGTACAACCAAAGTGCCCCTATAAATAGGAAAGGGCTCTAAAATTTGACTGATACATGCAAACTAAAAAGGTGCTGCAAGCGGCTGAGGCAGATATCATCAAATATATGGAGTTGCATCAAAGGTTGTAATGAATAGGTCATTCGGGCATGTGGGGGGCTACCTGATGGGCCATCCCTCATGAGGTCTAAGACACCTCACATACACCCGAGCATCACCGGCACAATCTGCTGCATCACTAAACCATCAAGTATATGGATCTTGATCATGCTGTAAGGATCTGTAGCTAAGAAACAAACAATTCAAAGGGAAATAAGGATTCCCTTTGCCTAATCTGAGGCATCAAACAAGAGTGAAAGTTGGAACCAAGGTACACCACCCTCTAGACCTGTCTTCTGGAATGAATGATATGATGTTGACAGAAGGAGGTCCACCATAGGTGAGGTAATAAGGTATCCTCAACTAAGGCATGAGAGAAAATAGTAGAGCGACTGACAAACTGACACCAGGGATGATGATGAAATGGGGGGTACTGAGTAGCGGACGGACGACTTCCCATGTTAGAGCATCAAGGGCATGAATGACCTGGTAGCGACTAACACAATATCAAAGGGGATATGGAATAGTAGGACTGAAGTCCATAATGTGCGACACGAGAGAGGGACCAAGCAATGAAATATGGAGGACTATAGCAGGATACAAAGTGACTCGAGATAGACTCCATGGATGCGATGATGACTCAACTCGAATGCTCTAAAAAAGGGTGACTTAATGATGCTACCACATAGAAAAGTTCTGGTGGGGACCATAAATACATAAGTACAAGTTTTTGACTCACGACAAAAATCGACATGAGCATGGAAAAGTATGGAGGCAAATTGGTGCCCTAAGTACAAGTGTTGCAAGTGAAGAAATTTGATTTTGAGGAGTGGTGAAGTGACGCTTCTTGGAAAACATGTGTCCTGGTGAAGTATCAAATCACAAAAAATAACAAATACCCATATGAGAGCTCGGTGAGAGCTTTCCAATGGTACAGACGGTTTGTCAATTGAGCTACGGTTTGCCCATAGCAGGCGAAAGAAAAATATGGGGTTTCTCTTTTAATAAGGTGTTTTCCCTCCAAATTCACTCATTTTCAAGTGTAGTTGTGGTGAATTTAGAGAGGAGAGAAGGCCCTAAATATTTTGGCAATTATAGCGGATGAATCAACCGTTAGAATCGAGATCCGTCAGTTGCAGGTAAGAGGCCTAACCCTACTCTTTCATTTAAGGGGATAAAAATTTTAGTTTAGGCACCCAGAGCTTATGAACAGGCCAGGTCGCACTTTTTGGGGTTTGTTCTGTGACCTGGGTAGCAGGTACTGGGCAGAAAACTGTGACCTGTCCCAGGAAATGACCTGAAAAGTGAAACCTGTTAGAGAAAGGGGGTTTCGGTGCTGTTTTTGGCTGAGAGATGGGATTTTTATGGTTGAGGGGCATAGGTGCCCCCAGGCATGTTATGGTCATGCCAAAATGTATTTAGAAAGAGGGAATCAAACCACATTTTTATGATGTGGTGTGCCATTTGTTTCGTTATGGTTATGTAGTTCGAGAAAGGGAATGGAGGATTACCAATCTATTTTGATATTGCATATCTGAAGCAAATGGACTTAAGTTTCTAGGTTAGCATACATGGTGTCACTATCCCAAAGAGAGAATTTGGAGATAATGAACTGGTGCTCTCCTAGAAAAGCCACAGGTTGGTCAACAACAATGTCTAGGGGACTAGGTTGCTGACGTAAGATGAAGGAATGATGAGGGGTATCATCCCTAGGGTGATCTGAAGTGATATGGGACTCTAGAGGTTATTCTAAATGGGGAAGAATAATTGTACTAAAGTCAACACGACTAGATACACTAGGAGAGTTGTGGATAATTGCTTCTCCTGGACTCTCAAATATGGGTGCCCCCTTACCCAAAAATTGGGTGTCAATTTAATGGCCACACAGTGTATGTGGTTCGAATGCATGGGTTTGATGTAAGGGGGGATAGATAAAGTCAGGGGTGGTGACTGCTTCCATAATGTCATCATCGTAATAGAAGACGGGGTGACTAGTGGAAGAAAGACCACCTGATGCGGCGAAGCTACCTAACTCATCATCATGAGAAGAGAGGTTCACATGCACACTGTCACGGGGGATGATGGAAGAACAAGAAGATAAAGGATCTGTCAATGTTAAGCCAAGGGTGATCGCTGAAGGGAGGTCAAGAGAAACATAAGGGGAAGTCTCAGAGGGAGTTTCCACCGAGGGTCTCATGGATGATGATAGGTAGAGGATGGTGGTCGCAGGCTCCATCATCTCGACATCAGGAGGGTGAATGTCAATGGGAGCAGGTAAATCCTCAATCTGGCTCGAAGCATACTGCGCAAGGACGAGAGAGGCAGACTAGTTTTGTTCAATCTCGTACTCCCGAAATACCTCCAAAGATGCGCGGTAATGCGTGAGGTGGGGACAATGGTGGGAATAATGGCCATGGAGATCACACAAAGCACAAGGTTGGTTGGTGCAAATAGTGTTATGGTTCTTGGCTACAGTCAAGGAAGAAACATAGGCTTCAGGGACTGCAGACTCAAGGAATGCAACATTAACCATGGGCTTGATACAAGGCAACTCGGGACAAGTATGGGTAGTGTTAGCCACCTATAAAAATTTGCCATATCAAATGGTGGCTAAAATATTTTTAAAGCCTTTAAGAAAAAATTTCATGGCCAAATTGTTCGTTCTTAAAGTCTTATGAATATAACTAATCCTTAAGTTAATCTTCACTACTATTTCCCTCTTTGTCTTAAAAATCTGTTGTTTGCCTAAAGAAAACTACTTGAGAATCCCATTTTCCCATCATTTTTACCCCTCCTTTCACTCATAATTGAACTCCATTTTCATCCCCTTTCCTCCATAAAAATCCCTCCATAATCCTTCATTTAACCTTTAAAATCATCCTTTTCCCCTTTAAACCCTTATACTCTCCCTTATCTAGTTTTAAATCCCCTTATTTCCCCTACCGGAACCCTCACTTTGCCTAAAAAACTTTGTTTTTAGGCCTAAAAATACCCCTTCTGCATATAAAGTTCTCCTAAGCCCCCGAGGGCTTAATTCCTCTGGCCCTTGCTCTCATGTGACCTCCAGCCCCACAGTCGAGCACTAAAAGGTCATAAACCCCCGTCATAACCCCTCATTCCCTTTATTCCTTTGTATTTTCATGTTCCCGACATTTTTAACTTGGAAAGGATCTAGACCGTTGATCATTTCAGATCAACGACCACTGGGCCTTCCGATCACCATCCCCTATCTTCTCCCCTGTTCAAACCTACTGCTTCATTATTTAATCCCAGCCGCCTGATCATCAGATTCAACGATCAGAGTTAAAACCCGACTTCCCTTGGTGTTATTTCATAAACTCGATAGTTTAAAGTTTTGGCGAATATCCACCGTTGATCTTTGCAGATCAACAGCCACCATCACGCCCGATCTCCGCCCATCTATCCGACTTTCCCTCCATTCATTTAACTCTGCCCCGAGATCGAATCTGGACCATCCATCATTTAAATCCAACGGTCGAGGTTCAATCTGATAGGCCCAACTCCTTTGGGACCTACCTCCACCTTGTAAAACACCCATCCACTCACAAGCCGCCACCTGGACCCCACTATCTCCCCGCCACGCAACTTACCCCATTGCAATTTTTTCACACCATTAGATCTGGGCCCTCCAATCCGACGGTTGATAATATGTTTTGAAATTTTTTTGCGACTGCACATTAATGTCCAAAAAAAGTCCGAAACCGGTGGTATTTTAAGGGACACATGTCAGCAAGTTTGTGGTATCGCATTTTTTTGGCAAAATATCAAAACCGCCTCAGAGCTACGCAAAAACCATTCTGGTTTTCTGCCAAACCACCTTCTCCATTGCATTGACTTTCCTCCTTCTAATCTTAGTCATCCATCATTTCAATCCAAAGGCTCTGATTAAACTTCCCCACCAATTCATTCGCCCACCCTCTGTTTTCCCAAATGACCCCACCTATCAATCCCAACCATTGATCAATCTGATCGAATGGCCCAGACTTAATCTGACCATCATTCATTCAACCACCTCCCAATTGACCCCGTTAAGTGATATTGACCGTTGGATGTTTTCATCAAACGGCCACGATTAAATATCACCTCCAAAGTAGCCTTTGACCTATTTTCACGGATTTTTCTTGACTTTGTTCGTTTTTTGCAGGTTTTTAAGGTTTCTCCACAGTTCTAAAAGAAATGAAAGGTCAGGGATGATGATCCCCCAGGCCACTATCAATGAAGAAAATGAATCTGCAGGGTTCAGATTATGATTCCACCCTTGCCTCATGAGCATTTGTGAAGTCACAAAACCTCTGCGCACCTGCAAAATAGAAAAACACAGTAAGACATCAAGTAGACAAAGAGTATCAGTGTTATAGCATAAGATCAGTGCATAAAGGAAGAATTAATTATTTTTAACACAATTTTGAGGGATTAAGGCACAAACTTAGTAAATCAAATGCCTAATTCGTAATCAGCAGAGGATAAAGACCTGAAGATGATGATTAAGCCAAATTAGGCCTAAAATACAGATCAAAAGCACATTAAGAGTGTTTTAAGGAAAAAAAAAAGGGATTTGTCAATCCAAAAAGCCTCCACTGCCACATCAAAGGCTAATTGAATCCTCTCCAGCTATCAAAAATCCACCTGCATCTTTCAATAAATCATTAGAAGGCATAGTTATGGCCTATTCAGTGATATTTTTGCCAGAGTTATTGCCAGACTGCCTAAAAGAGTTTTAAAGTCAACAAAGTCTGCTAAATATCTCAATACTTAATGAAAACCAATTAATACATGGAAATATCATATTAACTTATCTATTGAGCCCCTCAAAGGCCAAGAAGAATTCACTTGTATTAATTGAACTTAGATATATTTTCTCTCATCCCACCTCCTCATTTCTTCTATAAATACTTCTGAATAAGATGAGATAAAGTTTGGTCTCTGGATATTTGTTGCATGTAAATAGTTTTTTGAAGCTGCTGAAGCCCTGTTTGTAATTGAAGATACATAAGCTGAGATGAGAAGTTTGAAGCTGTAGAGACCCACTGGACTTGATGATTGTAATTGGTTTGAACATCAAATACAATCTGATTTATGGGATCCTGGTCTATGTCAATGATGATGTGTTTCTTATTGTAAATTGTTATTTTCGTTTTTGTTTCCATTCTGTCCACCTTCTTTGATAAAGAATAGCAAATATAGAGCTAGGAATTACTCTTAGTAGTACCCTACTCTCACTGATAAGATTTATCTCTATGTTTTCCTCCTTTGTGTATTTAAGAATGATTTCATACAGTCCAAGTAGTTAAGGAATGTTGGTGAGCCCATGTCTTACTGTCTAAAATTTAAACATTGTTCTTGAATTTTATTTTCATTACATGCTAAGTAGAGTTGAACTAGGAAAGTTTATGGTTTGCCCTGTCTTCTAGTTTTTCTCCAAAGGTTGTTTGAAATTTTACCTTAAGAGTATGTTAAGAGCAGGATAGTTTCAAAGTACTTACCTGACCTTAGACTAATTTTTATGTTTATCATGAATATTTCTCCTTTTGAATATGCTGAAAGCAGGCTAAGTTAAAGTCTTTACTTGATCTTAAGCTATTCTAATTGTTTTAAATGCTTTCCATTGAAAGTGTATCAAAAGCAGGATAGTATCAAAGTACTTACCTAACCTTAGATTACTTTTGTGTCTTTCTTAAGTGCATGCCAAAAGCAAGATAGTTTCCAAGTACTTACTTGACCTTAGGTTGCTCTTTGTTCTTCATCTGTTTGATTTCCCTCACTCCATTTCTTATTGTTCCATTCCATAAAATCAACTTAAAGAGATCCTTTGACATATATGACTTGCCCCATGGGCCACTCTTGAACCTTTTTGTTTCAATTAAACCCTCTTATGACTCCATAGCCCAATGGATTGAATCTGCTCCTTGCCTATCTTATTAGTTGAACCATTCTCCCACTTATTTACACCTTCACCCTTCATTTAGAATTCCTTCACCTTCATCATGTCCTTGCCCAACCAAAACCAAACAAAACCCTTGTTCTTAATAACTAGCCTAATATCATACCAAAGCCTTTAAAGATAAATCAATCTTTGCACTTATAGAGAGATCCCTCTGTGGATTCAGGAGGGCTAGATCCTAGAATCCAAAAGTGGTTCATATGTAGGCTTTGCAGTTTTTATTTTCCAATCTTGCAAATTACAGAGACCTAACAGGTGGCATGACCGAAAACATCACATAAAGCACAAGGCTTTAGAGGATGAGGAGGAGCTGGGCCAGTCGAGGCAGCCTTGTCATTTGATGCCTTCTTGCGAGCTTTTCCCTTTTTACCTGAAGCTGTCACAACAGGAGAAGGTTCCTATTGAGGTGGTTGAGGCACGGTAGTAGCAGGAGGAGTCATGGGGATCGGTTAAACTAGATTCAAAGCAAGATAAGGTTTGGGTTGACCAGGCGGGGTAGCGGCTGGGGGATTGATGTACTAGATGGGAATCCCTAGGGTCAGGTCAAGAAGGGAGAGGGTAACCATGATAGGTACCGAGAACACTCCACGAGGGGGATCTAGGAATGGTATCTAACCAGAGGGGTAATGGCCAGGAAGGACATATCTGAGATGGTTAAGGCCTGTAGGAACCATTCGAGGAGGGTAGAGAGGCTCATGGATACAATCTGCAGGTGAAGGGCCAGGAGGATGGGGCCCAGAAGGCTGAATCGAAGGGCTAGGAGAAGGTTGCAGAGGGCGGGGCTGCTGACTAGATGAAGCGGGCCGCTTGAGGGAAGCCCGAGACGATTTCATCATGCAAACATTCGATGAGCTGGGATAGGAGACGGGAGGAGGAAGACTAGGGAATGTACCAAGCAAAGAGGAGTATTTGTAGACTCTAGGTGAGACATTGGTCAAGGGGTCGATGGCTTTCTTATTGGCCATCGAATTAGATATGATGGACTCAAGGGAGGTCTGAGACTTCAGTTCATAATATGTCAACTGGTCAATGGTGACTATATTTCCATTAAGGGGAAATGACATCTTTTAGTGAACCATAGATGGTACAACAAAAATCGCATAGGTGTAGCTACAACCCAATAGAATTTTGTAATATAAGGGGGTGTCAATTAATTCTATGTCAATGCAAAAGTCTTTCCCGCAAGAGTAATAGGACAATTGCAAAATAGGACAATCGACTGGGAAGCGTGGCCCTCCCATGCTCGAAGAGTGATCATGGAAGGGGCCAGTTTAGGTGATACGAGTTACTTCCAAACCAAATCGAACATCACACAGGTGGATGCCCCCTCATCAATGATACAATGACAAATGTTGGCGTTCAAGATATTGACTTGGATTTGGAAGGCGACGGAAATAGGAAGATGAGGATGTTATAACCGGTTGACATCGAAGACGATCAATCGATCATCTAAAGGATCTACAACGCCCATAGAAGATAGTATATATTTTCCTTGTGAAGGGAATGACTGGAGGAGTTCCAGCGTTGAGATGGAAGCAGGAGATTGTGCCAAATGATCTACTATACTATACGAATTGGCATCTTTGCTAGAAGTAGCGTTTTGGCGTAATGGTTCCTTAGGGATATTGGTATGAACCTTTGCCTTAGGCGGAGGGATCTGCAAAGGACCATTCAGTGTCAAAAGAGGCTTTATAGAACCTGAAGAAGGGGGCTCGGGGACACACGTAGCGCGAGGCTTGTTGTAATGATGGGACCGAGTCTGAAGGTTGAGGTCTACGGTAATAGGTTCGTCAGAGTTCATCATGAGAATCTAGTAATCGAAGGTACCATATGGAGGAGGTTGAGTGGCTGCCTGACCGTCAGGTGGTTGGGTAGGCACGAATCCTTGCTAAGGGAAAGGATTAGTAAACAAATTCAGCTGACTAGGCGCAACATGGGGAGGGATAGAGGGGAGGTTTTTTGTCCTCGCAATGCTGCTTGAGTCTCCCATATCTGCTGCATCTGTGGTAAAAGAGGACAATCATGAGTGTAATGACCATAAACACCACAACAAAAACAAGGCTTATTTGTGCAAACATGCTTGTCCTCCTTGGGATGAGTGCCCTGTTGCTGTTTAGCGGTGTTAGGTGCATTACCTTGGGGATTAGGTCCATGATTACTGGGAGCAGATTTATTTTTAGTGCCTTTCCTCTTCTTTTTAGAAGTAGGAGGATTATTCATGCCCTGCTGTGCATACACCTACGCCTGAGGGGGTGGTGGCTGCTGTTGTGGGGGTTGAGAAGGAAAGGGAGGTGGGGGTGCTAATTCTTGAGGAGCTGGAGCACCAAGATGCGGATACGGATAGTAAGGAGGTTAGGTAACATTGTGATAAACAGGTTGGAAAAAAGGAGGATGCATGTCGTATCCTGGAGACATGCTACCGAGGGGGGGGAAGTGTTGGATGTGTTGACCACTCCCTGAGGGAAACCATAGCCCATGGGAGGCTGAGCGTATGGATGAGAAAGAGCTCCAACGATACCGTTGGCAGCATGAGATGCCCCCAGTGCATTGCCACCAACAGTTCTAGGAAGATCTGGTAGAATGGTATAAACATAACCTTACTGAGTGTATATCAGGTCATATTTTAACGAAATTTGGAGAGTGGCTTCTTCGGTTTGAGTGAAATACAATGCGACATCTTTTCCTATAGAAAGAAAAAGGGATCTTAGGAACCATTCCATGTAGACATGGTATTCGAAGGTAGGGGCTTTACATAGGCTCTTTATTCTCCATCATTCCTGGACATGATTGGATAGGCGGGTCACAAAAGATTGACGTAAAGAAGTCAAAAATTTAGTACCAGTGTCATAACAAAAGGGAAGCTGGAAATAAGACAGAAATTCTTGGGCAAGAGTCGCAAAGGTGGTATGAGAGGATGAGGCCTGATCAACATACCACTTAGAAGATTTTCCAGTAAGCGTATGTTGGAACAACAGAAGAAGAATAGAGTCATCGGTGATGGAGTTAGACGAACACCACATGTGGAAAGATCGAACATGGTTTGTAAGATCTTCTCCAGCAATACCTTCAAACTTGGGGATGTCACAAGGGAGCTTGCTTGGCATAGCATGCCAGCCAACATCATGGCATATAGGTTCATTGATCAACTAGTTAAAATTGGGAAGACTGAGGCCTGCCATATAGGGGAGCAAGGGAGAAGTCGGGGTAGTTCCTGTTGCGGTCCCACTAGTAGTATTCCCAGCACTAGGGTAGGGGCTACCACCAACGTGAGGTCCTAAACTAGACATGGTGAAGGTGACAGGGGGAGAACCGAGGGCAGAACCAGAAGGGGAACCCAAATGAACCAGAAGAGGAGTCAGAGTGCAGACTTAGTGGAGGGCTAACGCGAATCCTACGCGGAGGAAGAAGTCTTCCTACCGGAAACTGAGGATGAAAGCCAAGAAGTCTTCGGGATAAATGCCTTGGTGGCGCAATGATGAAGGCACAAACAGGGCACAAAGGGAAGAGATACCAACAAGGGAAAGGAGGTGCAGGATCAACTGATTACAATGTAGAAACAAGGGCAGAGAGGTGTAGGATCAATTCATTACAATGTTAAAGTATTTTCTTGGCAGTGTTAACCAAGCTCTTCTTCACTTAGGGTGTGTGTGTCAAGTGTGTTAATTTTAATTTTTAAACCCAGACGTTTTTAGAGAAAAAGAAAAAGTGTGTTGTATAACTGTAAATAAACCTGCAGATAACAATATATGAAACTGAAATAACAGAAAATAAACAGCTAATTATGCATTAATCTAAACCCAAGGAGGCGGGTCTCTCAACAACTAGTCTGTAGGTGGGCAAAAATCTAATCAAAACACACTAAAATATCCAATAGATCTAAAGTCGGGAGGGACAATGATCTAAAGGTCAGGTCTGCTAGAAATAGGTGCAGAAAAACAACAAAAAATCAAAGGAAAATTTGTTGTAAATGAGGTGGCGAAAGGCTACAACTTGGAGGGAAGTGGAGGGGACCCTAGAGGAAGACCCAAACAAAATGAAAAGGAGCTGTTTTGGATGGATAAATAACCAATCTAAAGTGGATCTAAAGGTAAGGGATTAGATTTAAAAAATGGCTGAACACACTGAAATTTCAGACGACTTGCAGTAGCTAAAACTCTTCCACGAAAGGTGGAGCGTACTGAAGCCTTAGGGGGCTAGGTTCCCACTTTGATTATTAAAACAGAACAATTACAGGTCCAAAACAATCATATATGGAGGTCAGACAACCCTGAATAGAGGCCCAGACAAACCCAGAAAAATATCAGAAAAATTCCCGTAAAAAGTTCAGGTCCCAGTTTCTAACCTGTTTTTTGCAAAGGTCACAGGCTTTTGCCTGTTTTCTATGCCTTGGAGGTTCAGTTCATAGGTTTTGGCCTAAAAAGTGTGACTTGCACTTCTGGCACTCTCAGGGGTAGGTTTCAGAAAATTTTGTCATCTCAACTGCGGCTGATGCCTGTCACCTGTGCAATAGGTCTAAAAACACATAGAATTTATAATTTTCAATGTTTTAGGGTTTTAAAGGTTAAAAAAAACATCAAGAAAACCAAAACAAGAAGCTGAAGAGAAATCCTAGGGTTTGAAGCAGTTGGATATGCAGGAATATGAAAAACGATAGATGTTAGGTCCCTATATTACTAGTATAGTTCCTTATTGTTATTAGTGTAACCCCATTATTGTTATTATTGTACCCTTGTAACCCCCATTTTGTTATTATTGTGCCCTTAAATCATTATTTTTAGGTCGGCTAGGATTACAATGTGGCCCACTAGGATTACATTATGGCCACATGGACTCCTATATATAGAAAGGAGGTTTTGTAAATTGTATCATCCAAGAATTGTTCATTTATGTAATGTATTGGAGGTTTCCCCCTTGAAGTGGGTTATTTATAAGTCGTTGATATCTCTTTTCTTCTATTTTTGGAGCTAGTTACATAACATTTGGTATCAGAGCTTTGGATTCTAGGGTTTTGCTGCTCCAAATAGGTCATCGTGGAATTTTCGCTATAACGTTTTTTCTACGAAGTTTCAAAAGCTAAAACTTTTAGGGTGTGAAGCAGAAATCCTGAAGACGATCGTCTAAAAATTTTAGAGCTTGGTTTGCAATATTTTAGGAGATATGATCTGTGGAAGTTAGGTCTTTTTTAAGGCTCATAAACAGGTCATCGTGGTATTTGCACTATAAATTTTTTTCTACGAAGGTTCAGAATCTGAAATTTTTAGGGTGCGAAGCTGAAATCCTAAGGAAACATGTCACACAGTTTTAGAGCTTGGTTCACAATATTTTTGGAGATATGATCTGTGGAAGCTAGTGCTTTTTCAGGCTCCCGAATTTCATCTCAAAGAGGTGATTGTGGGAAAAGTTCAATAAATCTCTCTCTGAGGATCAGATTGGAGTGCTGTAAAAATTGATTGCAAGTACACGGAATGTGTTTTTTTTGCTATCAATTTTGGAGGCAAAGGATGAAACAGTGACACGTGGCAAGTCGTACAAGTTTTCTCTACTAAACCAGTCCATAATTAGGTCATTGTGGTAGATTGGACATAACTTTGTCTTGGAGAATCCAAATCAGGTCAGACCTATGGCATTCAAAAGAGAATTTATAGAGCTACATCAATGCTTAATTTCAGATATTTAAGAGCCTCAATCATAGAGATAATCCAATTTCAATATCGAGCTCCTCAAAAGCAAGAAAAATGTGTGTATTTTTTTTCCGAATTGCGTAAGTCTTGTTTGAAAAATCAATTTGAATTGATTCCAATGGCATATTGTAGAATAGATATCAGTATTGGGTTCTAAAAAATGCCCCGTAAAAATAATTCAACACCCATTAAGCCTTCAGAAGGCTCTACTATGACTCATGAAGATGAAGAATTGCAACATGATCTATCAAAATTACAAGAGAAAATGCACCAAATTTCGCTCTCGCAAAGAGCAGCAAAAAATGAAATGGAAGTTTTGAAGAAAGGCATGGAAGCAAAGATGGATGGTGTGAAGAATAATATGGATGGTTTGAAGAAAGGCGTGGAATCTAAGATAGATGGCATGGAAGCTGGCATGGAATCTAAGATGGATGACATGGAAGCTAAGATCGATGAGAAAATGGAAAACATGAAGAATGATCTAAAAGCAGACATGGAAGGTTTGACAAAGTTGATACAAGAAATGTTTCCTAATGGTGAAAAGATAGTAGAGGAAACTCATGATGAGAACAAAATAAATGTTAAACGTGACTTCATAAACTCTAATGTTGGTGGGAAAAACCACCATATTCCAAAAATGGATATGAGGAAGTTTGATGGAAAGGATCCTGTAACATGGATACTACAGATGGAGCAATATTTTGATCTCCATAACGTGCAAAACACACAAAAGGTACGCATTGCAACTTTACATTTAGAACAAAATACATTTGTATGGTATCGATGGCTTTACTCCCGTAAAAAAATTGTCACTTGGTCAATTTTTACGGAGGAAATGATAGCACATTATGAGGATACAAAGAGCAACACCTTCTTTAGCCAATCGATAAATCTCAAACAAAAGGATTTAGTGGGGCAGCACATTGAGGACTTCCAAAAATTGAATATAAGGGTAACTGATATTCCAGAGGAACACGGGATTGATATCTTCATAGGCACTTTAAAGGATAACATTCAACATGAAGTTCACGTTCTGGAACCTGATTCATTGGAGAAGGCATTCAGGTTGGCAAGAAAAGTTGAATGTAAAATTATGGCGACAAGGAAGCCTACCACTCAATTCTATAAAGAAGGAAGTGTTGCTATGCCTAGATTTCCACAACCTACAAGGTTGACACCACAAGAATTGGAAGAAAAAAGAGCAAAAGGGCTTTGCTACAGTTGTGATAGCAAATACACTAAAGGTCATAAGTGTGCTGAGAAGAAATTATTTTACATAGATTGTGAAGAGGAAGAAGAAAATGAACAAGAAGAGGATATACACCAGGAACCATCCCTAAAAGAGGAAGAAATGAACCCGACGATATCATGTAATGCACTGGCAGGAATTACCACTCCTCAAACTCTCAAGATAGAAGGACATATCAAGAAGAAAAAGGTAATAGTGTTGATTGATTCAGGTAGCACCCATAATTTTATTCATTATAAGGTAGCCAAGGAATTAAATTATTTCCTATACCCAG